>JAVQJF010043549.1:0-12311 GCA_036023855.1 Gadopsis marmoratus | reverse complement strand
GTGTCTGACCTCACAAACGCTCTTCTGGATGAATGGGCAGAAATTCTCACAGTCACACTCCAAAATCTTGTAGAAAGCCTTCCCAGAAGGGTGGAAGCTGTTATAGCTGCAAAGGGGGGACCGACTTCATATTAATGCCTATGAATTTGTAATGGGATGTCGTTAAAGCTCCTGTAGGTGTAATGTGTAGGTGGCCCAATACCTTTGTCCATATAGTGTATCTATAAATCTACAAATGTATCTGAAAGTAGACGGAATTCATTTCAGAGCAGCTTTGCTGGATTCTGAAACATGACGCCTCCAGGAAAAACTGTTAGATGATTATCACCAGTGTAGCAGAGGCATCAAGTGTCATTTTGTCTTTGCTGATGTTTAAAAACATGAATCTTTGCTAGAGGGTACAGGGCTAATTGCTCAACACTGCATTAACTGCATTCCTCCTAACAGTCGATGCAGGGATTTGTTTTTATTGGTGCTCTCTTTATGCAATTCACTCGAGTTTTCTCTCCCTTTATCTGTGGGAAAAGTTTCTCTTTTTTACTGTCTCTGTTTCTCCCTTTCCTTTCCCTTGTTGTTGATGTCTCCCGAGGCCATGTTCAGAAAGGCAGCTCAAACCCAATGTATTCCCCTACCTTAGCGTCAGTTTTCAGAAGCCCTAAAATAACTAAAAAGAATCAAATTAAACCTATGTTTGAAATACCAGTGGGTTTTAATGACACTTCCTCATGTGACCTGTGTTTGATGTCTAACCCATCTAAAAAAGTTTGTGAAATGAGAGTGATCTCTGGTGAAAGCACTATGCTCAAAGTGACAGCCCACATTAGGAATTTGCAATCTTGCAGTCGCATGGATTAAAGCAAGTTTGCAAGATCTTACTTTTTTTTCCAATCAAGAGGCGATTTTCGTTTTTTTTTGTCTTTGGCTTCAAGCCAAGGCAGCCTTCTACTCATACCTAAAACTATCCATTTGGTTCTTGGAGCTTTTTGGTAATGGCATGTGATAGAGATCACTGATGGAGAGAAGGTTACCTTTATAGATGACATTCAAGGGGAATAAAGTAACAGAACTAACTTCCTGGCTACCTAACTGCATTAAGCTAGTGGCTACCAACAGGAATACGAACAAACAGGGTGATCCTGACATTCTAAAATAATCTAGATCATTTTGTAAGTGTTTTAAACAGTTACATTTTTTAAATATATTATATGTAAGTATTACTGCTATCGGTCGATATATTCTCTTTACTTATGTTACAGGTTGTATAAAGAGAATTAACATCAGCCAATGTGTCATTATCAGATTTTTTTAAATCAACGTCGGTATAGGCCTCAAAAGTCCTGTATTATCAGGTTATAATTACCAAAATGTGTTGCATAATGACATTGAAATGGTCATTGAAATTTTGACCTTTTGGATTTCAATCATCACAATAAAACAAAAAAGTGAAAGAAATCTAGAAATTTTGTGTTTTCAATGTGGACTAAAGCTCATATTTGGAAAAACAAATCAGATTTGACTGCTGTGTGAACATAGTGTCAGTTTGTCTCTCAGACTGAGTCACATGGACACAGACAGACAGACAGACAGACAGATGAAAGGGGGTTTAGGATGATCATCATGTTCTGCCAGAATGACTCAGTCGGTCTGTTGTCTTTCAGCCCACAGCCGCTCACTGAGTAACTCCGTCACCTCGACGAGATTAGATGTCACCTACTCCACTCCAACTTTATCTTTACTCGTCATGTCCTCGACTGTCTCTTTTGGTTTTTCCTCTCGTCTATGTGTCTGATCAGTCTGTCTACTCTCACTCTCTCCGCCTTCAGCTGGTGATTCATCACTCTCCTCTGTTTTACTCAACATGTTGCTATGTCTCACAAACAGAGACAGCAGACTACTGAGAGCTGAATTGTTACATTTTCATATCCAATACTCTGCAGACTAAATGACTTATGAAGCATTTGTCTGTCTTGTTTTTTTATTGTCAGCACACATTTCTTTCTCTTAGATTCAGTATGTAAGGGCCCCACCTTTCAACCTGTTAACTAAAAGGAGAATTGTCTTGGTCTCGAGGAGGTGGTCTCGGTCCGGGCCCAAACTAACTCTGGAGCAATTTGTTTGTGGTGTGAAATTGATCCAACTTTGTGCCGACCCAACTAGCATGGCGGCACTAGAGGACATGTTTGGGAATCACCAAAGTTATTAGGGTACATCCTCTGGGGACCAGAATGCCTGTAAAAGTTTCAAGGCATTGGGGAATGCAACTGGCATTGCTTAATAGTGTCATCTCAGTAAACAAACTAGACAAAGGGCTAATTTAGCACATAAGCTAAATCTAGGCAACATCTAGGTCCACAGTGTATGCCACTGTAGTTCTTCCAAGCAAAATGTATTACATGCATTCATGGCTGATATAGAAAAAATGCACGCTAATGTACCTCCATGTAATGAAAGTGTCTGTCCACTAACGTAGCATAGGTTGAGGGGTCAAAACCTTGATGCATTCCCTTAAAAAGTGTTCTGTGTAAGATACAAACTGGATAATGTGTGCGTAGTCAGTCAGTTTGAGATGTACATAAACTGTTGGCTTACCCAGCAGGCTCTTTTATCAAATCACACTCATGTTAACGTGTTAATATGCTAACTTACTGTACATTTGCATTTTAATAAGATTAACGTCAGATAAAGTTACTATGGCCAGCTAGTTAACAGATTGACATCATGTAACCACAGAGCAGCTGCCAGAGGGTATGTTGCAAAGCATCCATAACCTCTCTGGCTTGTCTTGTGTTCAGGGTTTGGTGTGTGAAGAGAACAAAGAAAGAGGAGAACTGTGGAGGTTTGCCGTTTTGAGTGAGCAGCTGACCTTTCACCTCCAGCAACTGCAGAGCCAGACAGAGCAGGAGCTCAGCAACATACACACACAGTGAGTCACTGACATGTTATGTGTTTGATACAAGGAAGCTACTGTACATATGAGAGGGCACACAAAGCCTTTACATTAGTGTGTTTCCCCCACAGAGGATATTTTCATTGTACTATTACTGCAAATACTACAGCATAGGATCATATTTACTAAAGAGACTCTCAAAAGGTTGTTCATGAAACTTGACAGTCAACATGCGTGTTGGAAATACGGTCATGGTATTGACTGTAATACTAACAGATAGAAATAAACACAAAATTCATAAGAAATTAGGTATTTACGTTTCTTTTTCTCAAGTTTCTACTCTTTCATCAAAAAATATTCTCTATATTCCTAAAGAAATACATATAGATGTTGCAATTAGACGACTTCTTTCTGAAACTGGACTCTCCTCTTTATGGACTGTTTGAACATGTGAGTAGGAAGCAGCGTGGGGTTTGGTCACAGAGCTGAAACGAATGTGGGAGTTTCACTGTATCTCATAACAGCAGCAGGTTCTGCTCCGCTGGAGAAAACAACAGGATCCGGCCTGCCTGCCTCTATGTGTGTGTGTGTGTGTGTGTGTGTGTGTGTGTGTGTGTGAGAGAAACTGAGAGACGGGAAATACAGAAAATGATAGTGATTTGTTCTTTCATGCATTTGTTGTCTTGTGTGTGTGTGTGTGTGTGTCTGTGTGCGTGCTCCTGTAAATCTATCTTTGTGAGGGCCAATTTGAGTCTTTGAGCTTACATTAATGTGTTACATTACTCTTCACACAAGTTTTTTTTTTCCTATTTCCTTGTTTGGTTGCATGAAACGGTTGTACTGTACTGAGTACTGATCTGATATCGGTGATCATTCTCTTCCCAAATACTGTAGGTGGAGACGTTTATACATCCATCAACATCCTTTTAGGCTTTTGCAAATTTGAGTTAGATTGTTAGGATTCATGAAATTGTGTCATTACAAAGCATCAATCTCATTATGACAAACACACCATCACACTTCCTATCCTCTGTGTGTCCACACGGCTGGTAAAGGAAGAGGCTTTACTCATGGCATTAGCATAATAACAGGCTACTGCATCTCTTCACAAACCACCGGAGCCTATCTTTGTCTTTTTTTCACACAAACCAACATTGATTTCCGAGACTTCTGAAACTGACAATCCGGCAACCATGACCACTCCATTCAGTTTGCCAGGTGTGTGGAAGTGAAAAAGTAAGCAGGTCTGAATGTCTGTCTCAAGCTTTTAAAAAAGTCTCAAATGACACGAGGAACACCAGTCAGTTTAAAAAAAAAATTTTAAAAAGAAAAAAAAGTTTCAATCTACGCAATCTAGGCTGGACATCAGGCTGGCTGCCATAAACAGTAAAATTGTCTAAAAAGTTAGAAACTGTTAGGAAGAAATTTATATAAACTGAGCGAAAGTGAAAGTTCCTGGTTCATTTTCAGATTTTTTTACCACTTGTGGTGTGTTGACAGTAAACGTTCAGATGGTAGTAGGTGGCTGCTGCCTCACCCTTTTCGCTCCTAGTCTCTGTACTCCTGCCATGACGCGCCGTTTGGCAGAACAGCACTTCAACTGGTCTCACTTCTGTCAGACAAGACAAGCTAAAACACATCTCACAATTCAAGGTGTGCCAGCAGACACACACACACACACACACATTTTGATGATATTCCAGGAAATCTCGTCATTTCTCAGCAGCACTGGTTCTCATTGCCAAGACTGATCGGCTCTTACCACAGCCCGGATCAAACGCTTAATGAGGGACATGAATAGTTTCTTAATAAATAGTGTTACATTTCTCCATCATGTTGCCCTGCCCAACATGATATCCACTTGGCTTACTGGAACAAGACGTCACCATGCTTTCATTTTACTGGGGTTTTTCCTTGGTTTTAAGGGAGGCTTATATGGTTTATATGGCTTTAACACCGAGAACCTCTGGAACTCTGCTTTTGTCAAGCAGATAAGGTTGCCTTTTAAACTTGTGCTGTGCTACTGTTTGTCCCAACCAAGTAGCAACCTTCATGGCTTTGTGGTGAAGCTAAAACAGTCTTTCCTACCAAACGTTTCTCATGCAATTCTTTTATTTTTTCTAATGCTCTTTATTTATAATCCATTACATTAAATTATAATTGCTTCCCAAGAAATCAAACTAAATCACAATTGCAATAACAAAAAAAAGGAAAACACATACAACAAAACAAGATGTGGATTTGGCGTATGAATATGCTATTTGTACCATGAAATCTCAGGAGTAAAACCAACGTGTGTATAATATTTTTTTTTCTTATTTCAAGCAAATTAGCTAAATTCATAATCCAATGATTTATTTTGTGGTGCAGTTGGTTTCAACCAGTGTGTTTGATATCTACTTGAGTGCTGCCACTCTTACAAAAAAAGAGGTGCCTATCAGTTTGTTGAGAGAACAGCTGAGGTCTTCTATCCTGTAGAAACTGCTCTGGGACCAAAAAGAGTAAGAATGGAATCCATGATTTTACTCATACAATAGTTCTTTTCGCCCTGCGATTGACTGGCGACCAGTCCAGGGTGTTTCCCTGCTTCTCGTGCAATGATAGCTGGGATTGGCTCCAGCCCCCCCCCCGTGACCCTTCGGGATAAGCAGTATGGTTAAGTTCTTTTCCGCTCAAGTCCCAGTAACTTTGGACAGTATAGTTGAAACTAAGATGGACAAAATGAACTTCTCATCTGTGCTGTACTAAAGTAAAATTGGAGGCGTCATAACATACACGTCATGCTATTGGACATGTACTGTATAGTGGAGGTCTGTGACTAAGTAAAATTTTGTAGGATTTTAGCCTGACGTAACATCGGTACAGTGCACACTTGTCAGGAGATCGGAGCCACATTCTCCTTCAAAAATTATGACTTTGCTGTGCAATGTTGCACTTGTTCATCTTATGTAAATGCCTGGTGAGTAGACTTTTACAGCTGAAAGACAATGCAGAGTGCCCTTAAATGAAAAGTTAGATGATTGCAACTGGAAAACATAAGTGTCCCATTATTTTCTTCAGTTTTCCGTTGCTGTAATTAGGCTAGCTAGTCACAGCCCACCCTGAAACAAAGCATCATGTGGTGTTGCTATTTGACAATTGAATGTTTTAGCCACAAATGTTTACATGTAATACTGCAGTTCTTCTAATGGCCACTCAATGCTGCTCAATGAAAACTGATTATATTGAAGTGAATGGGGAATGTTTCAAAATGACTCTCTATAAACACAAAATCAGTACATTCTTCCCATAAGCAATTTTACATCTGAAACCCTTTTTCATTACTTGAGATTCAGATGTTATTAAGGGTTAAAAACAGGTTTGAGAATGTGTTTGCCCTGATTGACAGCTGTCTCACCCTATTACACTTGCCTGTGGTCTTTTGCTGTTTGTTCATGGTACCTCAGCTTCACTCATGCTTCGCTAATGTTTGTTTTCTTTCTCCAGTAATATGCAAAGACATAAATCTGCCATGTTCAGATAAAATTACAGAAACTGGAATGAGACTTGTTTTCTTTTTCAGTTACCAAGCTCCTTTTGAGTCTCGTGAGTTGTTTCTTTAAGCTCTGTTTTATTTGTAACTGAGCAGCATGAATTGAAAACAAATTGTCAAAATGCAGAATTGGCACACTAGACATTTAAACTCCTCCCTTCATTATGGCTGACATTCCTTTCATGCTTATATTCCTACTTTCTCAAACTATTTTATAAATATACTTTGTGTTTTTATTACTGGAAGCATCCAGAGAAGCATGGTGGCCCAGTTGCTACTGACGAAGGCATAATGATTTTCTACAACACGTCCCTATACCTAAACAACATAATAGGTTTGCCAATGATATTTATGACCATTGGAAAAATGACATATATGATTATAGAGTACCAGCGACAGGCGTACCAGACCTTCATCATAGTAACAATAATAAACATTTGGTCATTTGGTTTGGGCACCAAAACTACTTGGTTAGGTTCATAAGTGAATTTTCACGTGACTTACTAACGTAACTTACTTAAGTAACTTATTGTCACAATCTGACTCAAGTTAAAATAAGTCAACATTGACTTTTGGTTTCACGTGGGACACGAACGGTGTTCTCCTGGGTGAAAGTCCTGCGCATAAAGGCTCAGTTCACCCAAAACAGCCTTTGTCACACTTTCCAGGGGTGCGACACTTTCAATAGAAAGAAATTCCAATGTTCTGTGGATTATCCAGAGTAACAAGTACACCGTTTCTGGAAAGACATTACTGGGTCTACAGAAATGTTTTAGTAATGATTAATCTGCCAATTATTTTCCTTTCTTTATTAATTGCTTCATCATTTTGTTTATAAAATATCAGATAATTGTGGATACAGTGCATTGCAATTTCACAGAGGAAAAGTCGATGTCTTTAAATTACTTGTTTGTCTGATCAACAATCTAAATCCACTCAAGATGATCAATGAATCAACTGATCAACTAATCGTTTTAGCTCTTCACGTCCACCTTAATGTTTTAAACGTGTACTCTGAATGCTGTGAGCAGCTCAAACTGAATTTTATTAAGCTCCATTGTTTTGGGGTGGAGGCAGAAATATCAGACCAATCAAAACGTGGACAAATTAAACCAAAAGTATCTGTGTTTATAGATTCCCTTAAGTCTGTCTCGGTGAACTGACCCTTTGATGAGTAAAATGCAGATGTAAGAACAGTAGCAAAATACAAAAGGTTAAAATAAACCAGATTCTTTATGTTTGGATTTGATAATTATTGCCAACAGTGCTGATATTCTCTCTTAGAGGTTTTATGAAGTATCTCAAAACAAACCTGAATTCTTGACCTGCTTCATTTAAAAACAAGAGTCTTGCAGCAGTGCATGGTGGACTGAGAGTTCACACACACACACACACACACACACACACACTCACACACACACAGCAGTACAGACCATCATTTACTCAGCAGCACACGATGGAGGGAATAGATGAGGTGTGTTTGTGACGAATTATGTGTTGTTTTCACTGGTATTTTCCCATAGATAGAGTCTTTATTCTGGTTATGCAAGGAGAATCCAGCGTTGCCAAGAAAAACAGGCAGACTGGCAGTTTGGAAAACACCCAGCTGAACTCTGTTAACCCTATTTTCTTCTTCTTTCTTGTTCTTGTTCTTCTTCTTCTTCTTTCTTTTTTGAAGTATAATTTCTTCCTTCTTTTTTATATATCCAAAATCTTCTGATATCGACCAACTAGGTGGAAAAGCTATGACACCTCATTCACATGTCCTTTTAAATCTGACTCTTTATCGAGATACAAACCTTAATGTCTTTCTGTAGGACACCATCACCACAAAGGTCAGAGGTCACAGTGGCCTGAGAGCAGAGGACGATCACTTATAGTCACAAATGGTTGCTCAGGGAAGTATACAGCAGATTTTGACCTTGAACATGTGTGCAGGGGAATGAGTAACAGTAGCTGCAGTTTTTCTCCTTTTTTATTCCTTGTCTTTCACTTCTCTTTTCTGTTTCTCTCTAATTTGTTTCTGATTTTAAAATCGCACAGCAAAATCTGTTGTTTCAAGATGTTTGTCTTATTTCCCCCCTATACCTCAACTGTTTATTCTCTTTCTGCTCTTTCTCATCCCCTTTACTCCCATTTTTCTAAATATCTTTCCAACCCTCCTCCTCTTCTATAGTCTTATTCATCATTTTCTCTTCTTCTTTTTTGATAACAGCACAACAAACAACATATTTTTATTCCTAAGGCTGCTGCCAATTCAGTATTTCTACATCAAATTGTCTTTTAGTCTGTAAAATGTGACTCCGAGCATCAGCCCAAAACCCAAAAAGAATTTAGATCACAAGGATGATGATAGCTAAAACAGGGAAAAGCAGCAAATCCTCACAGTTGAATAGCTGTAACCAGAAAATATCTGGTTCTTTAACTTGACTTTAATGATTAATCAATTCTTAATTCAATGAACTTGATTTGTTTTAGTCCTGAAACTGTAAATTCCATAGTATTTTTGCTTATAGTTTTATTTGTAATACACGTAGACAATTGTAAAAATGAAGAAGAAGTAAAATCAAACATTAACATTGGTGTTCATTTACATACAGGTCTTTATTATCACCTTTGTCCATGATAAGAACACTTGGTGGCTTGGATCCAAGTGGATTCTTTATCTGCCTTAAATTTGTATATGTCATGTGAAACGTCGACACAGTGGAAATTGCATATGTGACAGGCAGCAAGTGGTGAGATACATTCATGTAAAAAAAAAATAAAAGACATAACACCCACACATTTTTCACCTGCAGTCATGGAGTGAAATGTGTTTGTCACATACATTCAAGCAGTTATAGAGCCCTGTTCTCACTTTTCTGTATGTAAGTACCTAATCAGAACACACTGACAGCTGGCTGTGTGTGTGTGTGTGTGTGTGTGTGTGTGTGTGTACATGTGTGTGTATGTGTCTGTGTGTGTTTTGAAGTTTCAAATTGTCAACGACACACACATTCATTAGTAATTACTGTTTTGTCACGCTGCTGGATGATGTTCCTCGTCGCTCGTCACACACACACACACACACACACACACAAGATGTTTTAATGAAGTCATTTTATTAAGGTTAAGATCAGTTGTGGTTGACAGGTGTAAATCTGACTGAAATCTACTTGACACTTAACATACTGAAGTATCTCATGTGTCAAACAACAAATTATAAAGTCTCCTTTTTCTGAGACTTACAATTGTTGTTATTATTATTATTATTGTTGTTATTATTGGTGTTTTACACAGGGGATATTGGGACGAATAAGTGATTCCGAGCTTAAGTTTTCTCCAAGCTAGCCAGGAGTCGAACCTGGAATGTTGGGATTTATAGTCAGACATATTGCATCACTAGTGTTACACAGGTAATGGAAAACAGACTTGGCCTTCCCCAAGGACATTGGATACATTTGTGCTAGTGTTATCCTTTTTAGTTCTTATTAAAACCACTGTTAAAACACATTTCTTACGATGCTTTAGGCAACCAGAGTTTCACAAAGGTTCCTATCACTTTCATTACGAGTCTGGGCTCAAATGGTATCAGATTTGTAATGGAACACTTTGTAAAAAAGTGTGTGTACAATGTGTATTATGATAGTATTTTGAATATGACAGCTGGTGCATCAGAATACTTTTTGCTTTCTTTCAAATCCAGACTGGATGGGTGAAAATTCAAAATTGTTTAGCTGATTTCAGCAAAATCATATCATGATGATATGATCTGATCTTATGGATCTACAAACCTCTGTTGGTATGTTGATTCTGAGCAAGCTGTAATTAAAAACCTTTTTATTTGACACGTGAATAATTTCGTCTCATGTAATGCATAACACAATAAATCTGCATCTGATTATTTTATGGGTGGATTTGTAAAATTTCACAAATTTCCATATTGTGACATGTTGATTTTGCAAATCATCAATAGTAATATGATAGAAAGTTCTTAATTTATAGTAACATATCCTGATTTGTTTTTTAGAATCTCCAAACTAAAGTGCAGCAGAAAAATTCAAATTATACATCTGACTGACATCTGTTCACTGTTGAAAAGCAGAAAAGTATCAAAATGTTTTCTTTGGTGAGATATATTCTTAAACTTCATAAACTATAAACTAAATACGTATCAAAAATTTTAAAATTGTAACCAGCCCTAAAACTTAAGACTTCAGAAAAGGCACCAGTCAGTGATGAACACTGACCGCTTATTTTAGTAAGAGTCAAATCAATTCAGAAATGTGTGTAAGGCTGCCTCTTTAGAGCAAAACAGTCACCCCAGGTTTATCTCTTACGTCACAATATTGATATTATATTGAAATATCCATGGGTTTGAATCATAAATTACTTTATACATAAACCTCCAACATTCAATGAACCTAATGCATAGTGCGTTGTCATCAGTGTTACAAATCTACTTTCTGTTTGTTCCACCAGGGCCGAGTGAATGTAAATCAGAGATCCTCAGCTTCCCAGTTTAGACACACACAGTCAAGTCAGTAGGCCTCCTTGAAAACCTCATTAACAGCGTTTTAATATATTTCCCAGGGGGCCTTTGTGTTCTCGTACCATTGTTTGTGTCATTTCTATTAATCTGTCTTTCTCGACATGTTGATGTCACTTCTTCAGTTAGTGCATCAAAGGCTTCCCTCAGACGAGCCTCCTCTTCTTCCTCACAAACAAAGCACTTCTCTGCCTCTTGTCAGCTGCTCCTCTAACACTCTGTTACGGAGGGTTAGTGCCTCCCAGTGGACAGATGCTTGATTACATGCTGATGTCTGAGTGTATAGTTCATGTGAGCTCATATGTATGCCATGACAACTCAGAGTTGAGACCAGGAGGCAGAGTTGCAGTCCTACACGCTTCTCTGCTTCCACAGTTACCCACCCTGAACTCCACAGCGAGGGGGTCCCCCCCCCCCCCCCCACCACCACTTACACTAATTAAAACAAAAGAAAACGGAGGAGGAGCTAAACATAAAAACGCTAAAAAAATGAACACAACAAAATCAGAATCATCAGATCTCCGACATCTAAACCTCAGAGAGAGAGAGCTGTGAAAGTTTTAGGCAGGTGTGGAAAAAAATGCTTTCAACAATGGAAGTGTTAATAGTTTAGTTTCATCAATTAACAAAATAATAACTATATTTATATAGCAAATTTAAAAACAGAGTTTACAAAGTGCTTGAACAGACGAGCAGAGACAGGATATTCAGAAAGCAACAACACAGAAGGCATTGAAAGTTACAAAGAAAAACAAAAGAAAGTTGAAAATAAAGAAATAAGTAAATTAATAAAAGCGTTAAAATGACAATTTAAAGAAAATATAAAGATGACATCACATGAAAACTAGTCTATAAAAATGTGTTTTAAAAAATGATTTAAAGAGGTCACTGACTCTGCAGCCTGATCTTCTCAGGCAGGTCGTCCAGAGTCCAGGGGTCCTGATGGCAAAAGCTCGGTCACCTTAAGATTTAAGCCTTGACTCTGGAACGACCAGAAGGCCCCAGCTGAGGGTTTAAGGCTGAGAACTGGATCATAATGGGTCAGCATTTCTGCTATATAGGTTGGTGCCAGACCCAGGCGCCTTAAAAGTGATCAGTAGAAGAAGCCGAGTTGCTGCGTTCTGAACTAGTTGGAGGCGAGAGAGTAGTTTTTGGTTCATGCCAGAAAGCAGGGAGTTACAGTGCATGAATTAAGACATGAAATAAGTGAGAACAAAAGAAAAATCTAAATTAAATCAATACTTGGTGTTACTACCCTTTGCCTTCAAACCAGCATCACTTCTTATAGAAACACTTGCACAGAAACGGGCAGCGTTGAGGATCGTAGACGCAGCGGGCGGCCGAGGAAACAGCAGATGAAA
>JAVQJF010043547.1:0-30567 GCA_036023855.1 Gadopsis marmoratus | reverse complement strand
GAGCCATTTTACCACACTCATGTTGGAGACCCACAAAATATCAAATTTTTCACCAGTTCTGATGTACGTGCCAACTTTCATGACTTTTTGAGCATGATAAAGCCCCCAAAAAGCCATTTTATTTGCAGAATAATAATAATAATAATAATAATTCCTTCAGATACAATAGGGACCTCGCAGGTTTCCCTGCTCGGGCCCTAATGATTTAGTACAAATAATGAGATCTGATAATCTAAGTAGTTTTTTCACACTCATCGCATGTGACATGCATTAACATGTGCTTTCCTTTATCAGAATCAGAATCAGAAACAGGTTTATTGCCAGTACGTTTTCACATACAGGAATTTGCTGTGGTGTGTTGGAGCAATACAATATGAATATAAAAACAAGATAACATTTAGGTAAAATAAGATAAATTAAAGATAAAAATTTGAAACAAAAAACAAACTGTACAGAATATGGATATTGGAGCTGTACACTTTTAGTGCACAGGCACAAGCTGCATTTTAACAGCAGATGTAAATGTGGTCCAGGAGGCACAGGACTTGTCATCTCCTGGCTGGTCTGCAGACGGACAAACCACGTCAAGTCAGCCTGCTGCACCGCTGCTCACCCCATCCAATCAAGTTAATGGAATTCATACATTTCACTGACGTCACACAGAAGACAAACTACCACAAGTTAGTAATTTATCATCCTCATAAGGACTCGTCCTGGTACCTCTCCGTCTATAACTATCTGTTGTCTCACTCTTGCCATCACACACTGCCTTGTCTGTCTGCCAGCACTAGTTATGGATGAAGCCAGCTGTATATCTCACACTCACAGTCAGACAGTCACACAGCCGGTCATTTATGAGAGCGTCTGGTCCGAGTAATAAAAGCCCAGTGTTCGGCTCACAGAGAGAGTGAGGGAAAGAGGAGGGCTATTCAGCGTGATTAGATTTTGCTCAGGCTGTTAGTGTTGCATGCGCTTTTTAGATAGTCTTTTTAATGCCTTTTTCTAATGACTTACTATGGACCGCCCAGTTTACTGCGGTCTCCTTTAAACAACAACAATGGATTAGGGCACTGAAAAGTGCACTTGCATGGAAGCAAATCGCCAACATGTTGTGTTATTACTCTGAAAACACACACACACACACACTTAAATTGTGTTATGCTGATAGAAAGGCATGACAACACACAGCATAAAAGCAAGCACAAAAAACCTGCACATGTGCACCTGCAAATACATTTGCCATATAGAATTTCACACACGAGTACAAACACTATGAAAACACTGACACACAACATGGACTGTCGATACCTGCACACATCCTCACACACACCCTATTCTCTCACCTTTGCAGTGATGACAGAGTTCTTGTGGTAGAAGCAACATAGAGCTGCTGTCAGGGTCTTGAGGTTGCATCGCTCCGACATTCTTGTTAACTTTTCTTAACTGCCAGGACTAACTGGGTAACCAACTGCTCCCAGCAGCCAGCTTGTTTCAGCAGTAAATACCTGCTCTTGTTGCCTTGACCCCGCACCCAAAGCGAAACTTGAATTTCTTTACCAAACTGACAAGTCCTTTAACGATTCCCATTTGCCTCTTTTAAGAAAAACCCTCCATCACAGAGTTACAAAAACTAAAGTGGACTAAACAATTTGCAGTGTAGTCAGATGTGATGAACTAGACTTCCTCGGAATCTGCATAAGAAACAACTTCTGGTCCAAACACCCTCATCAGGAGGACGACTGCATCAAGCACTCTGTCATCTGTCTCTCTCTCCTCCGCGGTCCCCTGCAGAGTGAACCCTCCACTGCTCACTCAGCTCTGGAGATCCTTTCTCACACTTTCCCCTCTTTTGCCCCACCCCAACCTCCATATATGGGTGGGGGAAAGAGCCATGTGATCTGGTGTGAGCCAATGATGTGTGGGCTAACTGGGAGTGACCCAGAGGCCTAAAGTCCCTGTCTTGCTCTTGTTGAAAACACATGGATGATGAATGGAAGAATATATACATAGGCACATAGATGCCTGAGCTTGATTCAGATTCTGTACTATTATCTAACACTTGAATAATATCCCACATACATCACTCTTACTTTTGTTTCCCTTGAGCTCAAGATAATCTGAATCTAGGGCTGAAACTACCGAATATGTCCACTATTCATGAATCTGTAAATCATTCTGTCAATTCATCGAATTAATTGTTTAGTCTATAACATGTCAGGGTTAGTTAAAACTGCACATCACAGTTTCCCAAAACCCAAGTTAATATGTTCAAATCGCTGGTCTAGTCCAAACCCCAAAGATAGTCAGTTTACCATCATAGAATATTAAGAAACATATTCATATTAGAGAAGTTGGAACCGGGGAATGTTTGGCATTATTACTTAAAAAAAGGGTTAGGCTTTCTGCATCGTATGTTTAGCACTGATATCACTCTCTTTGGACGTCCGTGTTAATTTACATTTCTGCAAGAGGTGGTCTTTCCTTTGACTGCTCACTGCTCTCGCAAACTACCTCGTTCTTCTTCTGTGCATTACAAACTAAACTAAAAACAGAAAATACATCACTTCCTGTGTTGGCAAGGCCCCCCTCCCAGAGGACATTGCTACCAGACACTGACAACAACCATATAACTGAAAAGAATCTACAATACTGCTGCATAAGTGTGTGTGTCCTGCAGAGTGACGCTGATAAATAGCTGGCCATTTGTGTTACTTAATTACTGCTGGGCAATTACACCCACATACACAAGTTTAGTGCCACAGCTTTCCCACCAATTCACGAGCACAGACATTTACACACCCGGCACACACGGACACAACAGAACATATAGCAGCGTGCATGTATACAAACACATGGATGTACAGTATAGGTACAATCATGGATGCACATGCCGCACACCACACCAAAGACACACACATCGAGGGTGACACCCCAGCAGTTAAAGGAATATTCTGCCACGGGAAATGAGCCACTAATTACAGTGTGAACTCTCTGAGGACCCACGAAGGACATACATGTAGAACATTCCCTGGGGCACCGCACAGCAATACACACACACACACACAAACTACTGCCAACCACAGCAGCCCCAAATCACCAGCTAGGATAAATGTCCACCTTAAAATACACACATCCGTCGCTCCAGGAATGCTCTGGAAAAACATTGAGGGACAGAAATCGACGTGCTGAGGTTCTATGTTTTCTATTCCTACAGCTGTTTGTTGTTTCTGTCCAATGGACAGAGGAGTGTGCAGCCGTTTCAGCAACTTTCAGCAAGTTATGTGACAAAATGGAATGAAAGATAAAAATTGTAAAATTGTCTTATTTTTGATATGTTTGGAAACGTTGAGCCACAACATGATTTCTCTGCCTTAAACCTGCAATAAATGATTTTCTTGGCCGCTCAGGGACAAAGGAAACCAGTTCTGACTAGAAAATTACCATATTATCATCTTTGAAGTTGACAGTTAAAGTAACAGTTGCTTAATTACACATCCAGCAGTTGTGGAGGAACATTCAATCATTTGGAATCGTGTTTCTGGCCACCTGGCAAATTTAATTAACTCTCTGTTGTAGCTCTCTTTTTGGTATCTACCAACTCCTGAGGGAGATATCTAGCTAGTTAGGCAGCGAAATGTTCTGCTATATTCACACAGCTTCCTGCTGTGGCCAAGAACAAGTGAGACAGAAGCGCAACCGTAAAGATGTGGACCGGGCAGCTAAACAATGAGCTGAAACTCACTATAGAGCTCTGTAATGCCGAGGGGACCTGCAGATTCAGGTTATAACACTCTACAGGTTCATCATTATAAGTGACCCCTTTCACATTGTTTTCACATTGTTTGATGTTTCTGACTATAGGGCCTTTAGGGTTCATCCTCTGGGGACATTTCATATCTGTAACAAATTTATTGGCAATCCATTCAATAGTTGCTGAGATATTTCGGTGTGGACCAAAGTGATGGACTAAACGCGTCATATGATTTCCTGGAACTGTCTGGGATTTTGGTTGGCAGGAATTAGAATTTTATGGCTCATCAATAGTATGATATCAGCCACAGTCTCAGCGTCAGTGTCCTTCTGTAGCAGTTAGGCAGCTTTCATCATGCTCTAACGCCAGAGAGTAAATGACGGTAACACTGCTGTTCACACCCTGGGTGAGTCTAGATGTGCATGTGTGTTTGTGCTTGTGATGGGTCATCGATCGGTAATGGACTGTGGTCATTGTGAGGGTCGTATTGATTTGTGCAACGTGACGCCTACACTGTGTGAGCCCCTCACAATGCAATACATTTCATGTGGCTCAACGGAGAAAGCAAATCCACAAGTTTTGGTTTCAGGCTCGAAGTAAGATTCAATGGAGCCCTGGAGGTGATGGTATACAGTTCATACACTGCATCTGAAGATGGTTTCTAAACAAGTATTTTTACCTTTTTAAAAGTAGTGAAAATACAAAGATATCAATTTTTTTCGATTTTTCAACACAAGGAAGATTAACTTAATTTATGTGGTGTGAACAGGTTTAAACGGTCTCTTTCCCCACACCGTAAATATCAATTCTAATGTATCAGAAATGTAATAAATATTTAAATAAGATACTAAAAATGATCCTTTTCTGAGGGTTTGGATTCAAGCCAAATTTCTTCAAATTGAGCCTTAAAAGTAAAAAATGATCGGCTGGCGCTAGAAGAAACAAACAATAAAAACATAGAGAGAATGCACATTTGTTTAGGTTCAATTCAATTTTATTTATATAGCGCTATATCATAACAAAGTTATCTCATAGCACTTGTTAATATAGAGCAAGTCCAAGCCAACTTTATATGTACAGACCCAACAATTCTACCATGAGCAAGCACTAGGTGACAGTGGCAAATTCAAACTCCCTTTTAACAGGCAGAAACCTCGAGCAGAACCAGGCTCTGGGTGGGCGGTCATCTGCCTCGACTGGTTGGGTAGAGACCGGTCGACATGCAGTTAGATACATAAGATCATTAAACTCAACCTGGCAGTATGAACCAGTGCATGCCAAATTCTGACCAAATCAAAAGACCAAAAATCACGATGCATTTAAAAGCACGTCAACGGTCTGTCTTTAACACAGTAGATAATGACTTTGAGACATGTGACTAACATGGTTTTGACTGTGAATCCTAATCTATAATATTTGACCCAGATTTAAACATTGCTTATTACCCTGGTTTGACCCTTTCGTCCGTTCTAAAAAAAGGGGTAACATATCCAATAAAGTAAAAAAAACTATTTAAATGGCAGTCTGAGGATTCCTACAAAAGGTTGGAGAGTGTTTTAGTACTCATACTGAATACAGGAGTATAAAGCTCTGGTTTGAAATTAAGGACACCTATTATTTGCCTAAACACTGTTCCCAAAAAATCTGTTAAGCGGCCACTTTGTCTAACAGGATGACTGAAGACTTCACAGGGGATTATCATTGTTCATTTACTGTAGCGAGCTGTTGGACTGCTGGCCAGCCGCCTGCTCTGCTTATAGGCTGACAAACTGAATGATTGATTGGCTGTCCAGCTTATTGACCGGCAGACTGACACACCCGCAGGCTGGTAGCAGAGCGGAATGGTTGGCTAGCAGGGTGATTAGCTGTTTGCCAGGTTGCTATTTGAACTCCTGCTGGCTCCTGCTGACATACTGATATGACGATCCTGGTGAACGTCACACTGCTGTTTGGACTCCTGCAGTTCTGTATGTTGTAGTACTTTAATTTGACCACTAGAGTGTACCATAGTGCCTCTTTACCTTCCAGTACTCCTCTAGCACTTCGAGGCACACTGTACATCCTTTTAGAGATTAATTTATTCATGAATTCATTGAACAAGTAAACACTTTGATCACTAAACTATAAATATCACTAAATAATATAACTATCTTTCTATACTCTATGCTGTTAGGTGTCGTTCACTTTGAGAGGCTATTGCAACACTGAGACAGTACACCACACACACACACACACACACACACACACACACACAAACACACACACAGAGAGAGAGAGCATTATTGTTTCTTAAAGCTCTCTCATGAGGGTAGAGAAACTTGGTGTTTTCAAGTCAAGGACAGAGTGGGAATGAAAGAGAAAAAAATCAAAGGGTGAGAGTCTTTTAGAAGTCAAAGAAGAGTTGTGTTCATTCTGGACCAAAAAGGATCAACAGGGGAAATCTTTCTCTTTCTTTCTGTCACAACACGTTCAGTCAGTTTGTTGTTATCAAAGAAAATGGAGAATAGAGCGTATTATACTGCCACCTATTGAACCAGAAGGTGTTCATTATAATAGATACAATTTTGATTCAACTAATGTCCTTCCATGTTTTACTCATAGGTATCAATTGTCGAGAGTTTAACACTCTTGAAATTCAACGAATCTGTTTTGTCAGGACTCTCTGGGTGTGGTTTGAGCAGATGTGATTTGACAGTGCTGGTATGCAAACAAACCCGGCAACTGGTTGACTTTAATGTCGCTAAACTCTAATTGGTGCACGGAAATATGGCATCACATTTTTCGCTACTTCAAACCAGTGGGGCGAAAAGCAAGGACAAAGACACAAATACATGCATTTCCAATGCAGAATCGCATCACTCATAGTAAATAGCAGATTCAGAAAATAGGTTTTCAGTGCCTCTAAGACTTTAAGGCTCATAATAAAGACTTTTGGCTCAGTTTGCAGCTTCAGCATGCAACAACCCCTTCTCTGTAACATTTTTCCGATTCTCCTGGTTCCTAATTTCCCAAAATTATACCATGTTTAGCTACATGAGCCCCACTGTACTGCAGGCTTTCTTGCCTGTCAATGTGTTAATGTGAGTAGCTAGTAACAGTATATGCCTGCACCTTAGCACACATTACTGTACATGTTACCCTGAGGAACATCCTAATATCTGGTGACAGCATAAAGTGCTACATACAAACTTGTGCATTTGGTATCTAAATGTAACAATGTGGGAAAGCCCATAATAGTTACACATCTTAAACAGCGAAGCTTTTATGTTTAACCCACCTCAAAAAGGCACTACATTGTGAATTTGATGTGACTGTTCTACTTCCTTTTGGTGAGTGAAAAACCACATCAAACAATAAGCAGAATTTAGACATCAAACAGCTCAACCACGTGGACAGATATTGGCCTACAGTCAGACGAGAGAGGGGTATCTTCATCCGATTGCTCTCTGCAGACACTTCATTCCAAGCACACTTGTACTGTCCACAATCGATGGCCTGATCGAAGGCTCGCTGCATCGTTGATGTACTTTTGACCTTATCACAGGATATGACGCAGAGTGTACTGTGCTGCACTGTTGCAGTCTGTGGACAAACGTGTGTGTCTTTTAAAGAAATGTTTTATACACAGTGGAAATGCAAACACACCTGGAGTACCAGAGCTGACAGCTACACTTTCACACATATTGTATAATACAGTAGCTCCATTTGCGGTCAGCACACACGCTACGTTGACACTTGCACACAACCCTAATTTGACCAAAAAAATACACACACACACACACACACACAAGTACTGTTTGTGTATGTGGGCGTGCAGGGTTGAGTGTGTGTGTCTGTGTGGTCAGCTCCCATATGTGTGACCTGCCCTCGTGGGAAGAACTGAGTTTGCTTTTCAGACTGAGGTGTCAACATCCAAACATATGAGCTAATAGATGGAGGAAAGGAGTGATGGATGGGAAAGAGAGGAATGAATGGTTGGGAGGGGGGGTGAAGAAGAGAGGAAATCAAGAGAGAAATAACAGGAAAGAAATGGGTATGCACTTTTTCACTATGTAGTTATGCCTGCTTTACACTGAAATCTATTAGTAAATACTGTTTCTGTTATCTGATACAATTTTGATGACACTTGGGGGGAATTACACACTGACTTCTAAAGTGTGGTTTTGTCACAACTGATTAACCCAAAAGGGAGGTTCCAATCACAAAATAAGATCACATGAGGGACAAGATCACACAGTTTAGCTTTACTTTGTTATTTAGAGGTCTATGGAGATCTGATTTATACCGCAGGGAGGGTCAGTTTTTGGGAAATGTGAATTTTTTCTTTAGGCTGTTCACAACATTTTAACAAATGGTGCTTTACTCAACAAGACAAGGTATTTTTCTGTAATTGATTTGTCTTTACAAAAGGGAAGAAAGAGACTAGAGTTAGGTATCATTCAAACATTTCCAGTTCCAGCACCAGAACGAAAACTGAGTTTCTCCATAAATACATAGACGATAATTTTTCAATAACTTTCCATTTCTGGTCTTCGCTTCTGATTCAGTCCGATTTCCAAAGGGAACACAAGATTTAGTATAAAATTCAGCTATTGTCTGAACAGCTATCTGTAACCAAAATACTGAGTATCTGTTGTAAACTTATTGTATGATTAAAACAGAATGTATCATTATTGTCATTGTGTTTTTCCTGTGCTCAACTTCTTGAAGTCTGTTGGATTGGTTGTCTATCTTCGTTCTGGCCATGCAGGAGTTAAAATTGAAAGGAGGAAATATTTCTTTTTGATAAAATATCCCTTTATTTGTCATATTAGTGACTGTTGTTTTAACACAGAAGCACAGAAATTAGGATAAATTCAGTATGATTATGAATAGTACATAAACATGATTAAGAAACTGACCAAACATTTTAGTGCCACATTTCAGTGTGTGATACTCAGTGTAATGTCGAAACCGTTTGGTCAGTATTTAAAAACAGTATTTAGATTTGATACCTGGCCCTAGATTATTGGTGTGTATGTACTTAATGCCCTTAGATTATATACACTTCCCTCACAATGACGCACAAGCTATACAGGGTGAGTGTAATAAAGACAAAGCCATAATCAGAAAGAGATAGGAACATAAGACAGGAAACCATATGTCAGCTAGAGGATATTGTGATAACTGAATGATCGCCTCTTTGACTGAGGAAAGCTGGGACTGTGTATGTGGCAGACGTATGATTTAGAGATGTATTATGCTCGTAGCTCTTGGGCAATTGGATTAACGTCTCCTGTGAGTGATGTTTATGCTGAAGCCTGAATATCGTTTCATATCCAGTTTAAGTCAAACTACAGCCACTGTTGGTGATGGATTCATTCAATTATCTGAGAGTTTTACTAATTGTTTTAAACTTTATTTAAAGTTTAAGAAAACCATGTTTATTTTTGAGTTTTTAAAACAGAGTGGAATCTTTTGAGATTTTAAATAACTAGTAGTACTACCACAGATAGTACTGCAGGTACTACAAATACTCCATCCTACTGCATAAAGAGCAGACTTGCACCTACAACAACTTGATTGACAATTTGCTGAATCAAATTGAACCTTATTGCTCTGTTGCACATAACAGGTTGCTTGTCTGTGTCTATTATCTTTGTACAGTACAACCAGTCGCAGAGACTGTAAATGTCCTATAAATCCTATAAATGTGTTCAACTACTGAAAGTGAATAAACTAATAAATCTGTCTTACAGTAATGTCCATGTTTCTAATGCAAAGAATCAATCCATAAAGAAGGTGTTGGCAGGATTTAATACCACCACAATCTGGGTCTCATTTGCAGCAACAATAGTAATAGTAGCAGAAGCAGCTGGAGCAGTTTTGTCTATATTCTGTAAAGGACAAACAAGCACATTTGTCGTTCCTACCTTAACATAGTCCACCGTGGCATCCAGGCCTGCAGCAGGCTCCCTGGGGAACACAGACAAAGACATGGTCCTGTTTATTGAACACATCTTGCTACTGGACGCAAACTGCACGGTGTTGCTCTTCGGTTCCTCCCTATAGTTCCTACTTCAGATAAACTGCTGAGCTGGTTGTGTTACGTCCAGGTGGGTCCCTGACTGGTGCTGATGCTGCTTATTTAGAGATTCAAAGAGGGAGAGATTCTTTCGGGAGATAATAATAGTTCAGTGGAGGTGTGGCATTTTTAAAAAAGAAAAATAAAAAGGTCCAAATGGATGTCACTGGTCCGAACAAGCATCTCTATTAGCCATATGCTAGAACAAGAAAGTACAGCTGCACTGTAAAGCTGGTGTGCAGAGTTAACTGTAATGATAACGCTGTTCCAAGTTCACTTTCCCAGTGAGTTTCTCTTTAAGAAGAAAGGTCAAGTGAAACCAAACCTCACACTGAACTGCTTTGAATCGGAGTCTCTCTATTCCTCTGTCCCATTTGCTGTCCGTCTCTCACTCTCTTTCTCTCAGTCAGTGGTAAACATGTTCTCACTCACTGCCTGCCTGCCTGCCTGCCTGCCTGCCTGCCTGCCTCCCTCCCTCCCTCCTTCCTTCACTCTCTCCTCCCCCACCATAACACACATTGCAGTCACACGCCTACCCTTCTGAGTCCACTGACAAATTCACAGAGAGGTTAGAGCGCGCGCACACACCCACACACACCCACACACACACACACACACACACACACACACACACACACACACACACACACACACACACACACACACACACACACACACAGCAGCACTAATTTTTTTAATTTCTCTCGTTTTGCATTTACTTTGATACAACCACATCAGATGGCAGTTTGCCATTTTATATGTCTGTTCCATTGGCTCTGTTTTTTTGCCATTTTGTTTGCTTTGACCAGCATTAAATTGTCCTCATCTTATGATTCTTACAGAATCTCACTTATATATACCACATTATTTCAATTGCTCTTCATCTTTGTCTTGAATATTGGTACTTGTGTATTAATGTAGCTGAGAGTCTCTCTCTACAGTAGGCTTATAGCCAGGGGCTCAGTGAAAGAGGTAATTAGCTCAAATCCCCGATTATGTTAGTATGGTTGGTAGTTTAAATCCCTTAAGCCTACACTGGTGTTCCCACGGGAATATTAGCACAGTCCATTACTTATCGAACCAAATAAGTTTAGCTCTAAGCCCTCTCAGTTTAAAATGGCCCCAAATAATGAATGGGATTTAGTTATATAACTAAACAGAAGCCTCTATTCACAACAATGTATAGTCATTATTCATTGCAGGTGGAGTGCTCAGGCCTCTCCATCCCCCTCAGGATCTACTGCAGATTTCACTTTGCAGAGCCCAGGAAGCTCAGTATATGGCAACCAATCCTGTTTCAGATCTACAGATCCTTAATTCAACATATCCTGACATCCCCACACAGTGTAACAACACACATCTACACTGAGTTATCCTCACGACAGAGGGCACATCAGTTGTTGTTGGCTGAATAATTGTGTCTGATGGTGCCAGGAGAATTATTGCTTTACTATTGTATAGTATTAGCTTCTGTAAAACCAGAGAATGTAGAAAGTTGAAGTGCTCACAAGACCAGCCTGTATTCCGCAAATGCACTTTTTCTATCTAAAAAGCAGATAAATTACATCAAGCCATTTTCTTTATTCTAAGACAAGTAGGTACCTGTTACTGTACTGCACAAATACAGTGATCAATTCATTATTAGAGCTACAACAAGCAATTATTTTTACTATCAATTAATCTGTCCAGTTTTTATATTAGGAAATGTAAATTGCAATGCCCAAGGCCCATGGTGATGTCTTCAAATGGCTTGTTTTGTGCCTTATTCAGTGTCGATTCACGAGCCTGCACACTTGTTTCCAATATGGTTTTACACAACTCCTTTCTGTTGTAAATGCACAACATGATTAAGTGACGCTCAAAAAACATGCCATTGATTGGTGCATTTGAAAACATGTAAATATAATAGATTTTTTTTTTTACTTTTTGTTGGTGGTTGTTGGTTTGCCTTGTAGTGAAGTTTAGCTACTTAATGTTCGCTGCTGAGGATGAAGGAGGAGGGCGAGGAAGAAGAATGAAGGACATTTCTGTGGCCTAAATTGCAAACTAAAATCAGACATTCAGTTTGACATTGACCACATTCTGTAGTCGTATGTGTTGCTTTGCTGTAGTCGGTGGTTGGCTGGACCTCTGATTGGCCCCGAACCTTCACCACATCAACCACCTGCCCCTCGTAACCCTGCCCTGGCTCTCAAGTCTGAGGTGGGTGAGATGAGATTAGCCACATACTATACCATACAAACACCCATATAAATTTGGACCACAACTGAGGGGAAATTCTGTTTTATACACAGGGAGGTCAAAGGTCAGGTTCACAAACAGCGCAGCAGCCATGAAGCAGAAAATCAGTGTCGTCAGGTGAAGGATGGTCCCTCCACCCTGCATCGTGATGGATGTTTTTTTTACATTTTTATTCTTCACTGATAATATTTAGTAAGACTGACTACAGCACAAAAAGAACTGAAGCAAAGTATAGTGTGAGTGAAATGGCCACCGATTCCAGACTACACGAGCTGACCGCAGCTAACGTCGCCTTTTTCGGCCCATATTGCTGAAACAGCATCAGATGCTGGATTTTTTTTTCTGCTTTAACAACCACACAACTGACCTGCAGCACAGACAAGAGAAAGAGCAATGAAGACCGAAAGAGTGGAAGCGAGTGAGAGGGGGAAAAAAAAAACAGGAGTAGGGAGGGTAGAAGCAGGCAG
The DNA here is from genome assembly GCA_036023855.1 of Gadopsis marmoratus. Classification (NCBI taxonomy): domain Eukaryota; kingdom Metazoa; phylum Chordata; class Actinopteri; order Centrarchiformes; family Percichthyidae; genus Gadopsis; species Gadopsis marmoratus. The sequence continues at coordinate 18,044 of JAVQJF010043547.1, read as the reverse complement.
CACTCGCCACAGTCTTTTTCTGGCTACTGTTGTTCCTTGCACTTCACCACACAATACTCAGCACAACCACAACTGGCTTCAGTCAGGGACTACACCATATTTGTGTGCGTGGGATAGAGTAAGAGAGAGTGACAGGCAAGACAGTGTGAGCAAGGGAAAGAGTTCATGAGCAACATGCAGGGTCCGCAGGCAGCCTACAGAGGTCAGTGTGTTTTCACAATAAAAGATCCACAGAATCAGTGCAAAGTTAGTGTCTGCTGATAATAGCTGTGTTTCCAATCCACACTATTGAATACAAGATATGCATGTACAGCACTGAATGTACTAAAATGCATCAATTACTCAAGTGTTTTTAAAGCTATAGCTTACGTAGAATAACAAATTAATATTAGATTTTCAATATTAAAATCTTAATATTAGAATTCTACTACATGTATGTAGGGTGTCCACAGTGGAAAATTGACAAAATATATACTCCAAAAGTCCGTATGAATGCTTATTAAAACTGACTGGAGGAGGTGCTCAAATCACCTCGGCATACAAAAAAAGAACTATTTTGGGAATCTTGGGAAAAACACTTTGCCTTCTGTTTGTGAAGTTTAATTGGCAATGACTGTCCAAAGTCGCAGTTTGAGTTATAAGCATCAGTGCAAGTCTTTTCCTGTTAGTACAAAATGATTAAGTACATTAAGTAAATGATAAAGTATGATTAAGTGTTTAGGGAAAACCTGTATACTAAGAAAAAGATAATAGTACATACTGTATACAGTCAGTATGTAGTTTAAAACTTGGACACAGCCCAAAAGTTGTTCCTCCATTTCTTATTGCGTTGCATTGTAGAACAATAGCGAATTTAGTATTTATTGGGACATCTTTAATTACTGACAATTGACACGCTACAAAATCGTGTTAGAATTAGTGTGTTGTATGTATTTGCTTAGTATCCTGGTTTCCAGTTGAGGATAAATCCAGAAGCAATAACAGGCACTTTCCAGCACTGGTTTCCAAAACTGGACAGATTAATTGATAATAAAAATAATTGCTTGTTGTAGCTCTAATAATGAATTGATCACTGTATTTGTGCAGTACAGTAACAGATACCTACTTATCTTAGAATAAAAACGTGTTTCCGGTGCTTATCTCCATGACATTTGCAAATATGTCACTGCAGCACAAATATAAGTGCGCGCTCATAGTTTGCTTTAAATGGAAAATCCATTTAGATTTTTTAAATGACTGGAGGTGAGTCTCTGTAGACCCCTTAGCTGTTCATCTCACACCCTCCCTTTTATTTGCAGCACTAAAGCATCCCTCTATAGAAACAGATAAATGGAGTTTTAACTTCAGCTTATTTAAGTTTACGAACAGGAAAGTTGCATGTGTCAACAGTCACTGTCCATCTCTTGTCCACTCTCTCATCCTTCTCTTTGCCTACTACTTGACACTCTTTCTCTCTGCTCTCTCCGTCTTCCTCCCCCCCCTCCTCCTCCTCCTCCTCTCATGGTGGTCTGCCCACAGAGGTCAACAGAAAGGCAAACTGACCAATCGTAAGCTAGTGCAACATAAGGTCAGGGGTCATAGGTCAGATGACAGCATGAGCAATGGAAAGTCAAGACCGACTGGCCAGCGGTTACATTCCTTAGAGATATACACTCCTTTATCTTTTTATAGAAAACTGTGGAGTTTCAAAACAGTAACAGTGAGCCGGGAGGAAAGTTACTAAATCACAATGTGCAGACAATTGGTTTGGGCACGTTCAATCATCCTTACTTAGAACCACGGGGAAGCATTTCCTGTCATGAGTGGAAACATTAGTATTATTATATATCGACATAGAACATTTTTGAATGCAAAATGTTTCACTTAGGGCCAAGACCTCGATTGGCAGTAAGTGAAACACGCAAGTCAAACGAAGAGTGACAGATTTGTTTGTAAAATATCTCTCATAACTGATGTCACTCACATGTATGACCCTCCTTTGTAGTTGTGAGGTCATTAGTACATAAATTCAATTATTCCCAAGTGCTGTTCTTTCATCATGAGACAGCTTGACGTAAAGCCAACATTAGCTTATTATAACAACACCAACCTGCCAACAATACTCAGATACAGAAGGACGTCTCCATTTGTGGTGACGCATTTTGACGCAGTTTTTTAACTTACTATGCTCATTTATGAAACTAAAACTTAAGGATTGGAAACACACTTGACTCTCCTCTTATTTTGCTGACAATCCAAATGTAAGAAGTGGAGGGACACGATACACATAAAACTGCACTAACTTCATGAAAGATTAGCCACCATCAGAGTGAGAGTATGATGCCGCTCATCATTCAGCCACCTGCATGGGTTGAATATGACCTGGACAAATTGTCCTGCAGTATGTCAGCAGTGTATGAAATGTATCCAGCACGGAGGCAGAAAGATGGAGAGAATAGACAAAGAGTTCACAGTAATCTGTGATCTGTCCTGCCACACCCCGACCTACAAAGGTAACCCAGCTGCTGGGGACAAAGCGCACACACACACACACACACAGCTGGCTACATCAGATACAGTCTGTTGTAACTCTACACTAGAGATAGAAAGCTGGGAGGACACGATGAGGGATGAGGTGTGTGTGGTTGTGTGTGTGTTCCCTCTGAAGTTGAGCTAACTGCTACACCCCCTCAGGGTTCCTGACAGACTCATCTTTCTCCATCCAACTCCAAACTCTCTTTAGAGGAACAGAGAAGAGAATAAGTACGGTTTATCCTCCAGAGCATGGCGAATCTCAGCTGATCAAAAGAACCAAAATAATCCTCAGACTGATAAGGTATATACGCCAAGAAAGAGTTATATTTTAAGTGTTAAAACTGAAAAGTGGTTCTGAAAGGTTTGCAGCCGGCTTCTCCACAAATGATGGCAACGTTGATTCACAGCAGTTCCAATGGGTTCCAATGATGATCCAAAGTCTCAACAACAACATCCCAGTCAGAACATACCAAAAAGTTCATAGATAGTTCTCAAACCAACTACATACTGAGCATAGGAATCAACAATAGAGAAGTGGATCATGCTACAGGATAAGCTTGAGAAGTCTCTATGGACATTTCCATGTTCTTAAAAAATAATTTTGCTTTTAATGATAGAATGGAAACCATGGGGAAAGTCAGGGGACATGAAATAAAGGTCCTTAGCTGGAATCAAAGCAGCTCCCCCTACACCCCATTTTGTCTCTGGGACACTATTAGAATCCATACTGACTGCTATAAACCTAAACTAAACTTAGCGGCTGCTGTCTGCAAGGAAGCAAGCTGCAAAATCTTTTAAAAGCCACCTTTTTAAAGCATATTTGAATCTCAAAAGTCAAATGTTTGGTGGCGTGTTCCTTTAATTGTGTCACACTTTCTTCTTCCTTTCTTTCTTCACAGTCTATAATTAAAATGTAAATCAACAAATAAGATAACTGCTCTGTGACATCATTATCATTAGCCATGAATGTTAGACAGTGTTAGACAGTTAGACAGAAATTGTAAATATTCATCAATAGAAAGGTGTCTTGTCTATAATGAAATGAAATGACCTGACATTGACATATGTAAGTGTTGCACATGCGTTTACCTGTAACCAAAAAAGTCATCAATGACATTTTGGACCAGTGGAGAGGTCATGGGTTGATGAACGTGTCCAGAAGTCTGTGACGTGTTCCCACAAAGTATCGGCTGCGTGTGATTGGCTCTGGGGTCCCAGGTGTAGTTCCCGTAGGTGAGGTTGGCCCCTCCTCTCTTGCGTCGAGGCAGAGTTCCGTGAATTGAGATTGGCTGGTAGGCAGCAGTGGGCAGCTCTGGAATACTGGTGGAGAGAAAAGGCAAAGTTTGACAATTTGACAGCATCACATTTATGATCTGTATCGACTTGTTCCAACACTCCACTGAAGCTTTTTGATGCTGGTTACTGTACACAGACTAAAATAGATGCTATGTTTATGTCTGCTCAACTTCAAATGGAAATACTTAATGTCTTGTGTATCATCTTGTAGAAACTGTCCTCTAATTCAGACATATTTGGTTTTTGTGGAAAGTTTGGGGTTTCCCTTGGAGTTTAAATGATGGTTTGTGGGCTTGTCAACAGAAAGTGTTCTGAAATGTAATATTTCACCCACCTATTGTAAAAACAGCACCAAAGACTAGAGAAGAAGTAAATGATTAGTTTTGTCATTTTATTCTTAGGAACCAAATTGTTTTGTGATCACCTGTTTATTAATCTAACATAATGTTGTAATATTTAGTTAAACCGCTATCTTAACTTTCTTAAGACCTCAGTTGCCCCACAAAAATGCTGGAGGGAAATGCCAGCATACAGTATGTTAGGCAGACCAGGAATACTGCAGGGATTGAACACCAGTTTTTATTGCTCTGAGCCACTGTTGGTCACCCAACTCACCCAGGTCTGGAACTGAGGAGGTCCATGGAGGAGGTGAGGGAGGCCTGGAGTCTCCTGGAAGAGCAGGCGCTGCTGCTGGGGACACCGAGGGAGTTGGAGGGGACCCCAGGGTGTGTAGTGCCTCCTCCCAGGGTGTGGGGTGCATGGAGGGACCTGGGCAGACTGGCAAAACGCCCCTCTGCCATCATCCTCAACTCTGGGAAGAAACACACACGGACGTCAGACACAGAGGACTTTAAAGCTTTGAATTCGGTCTTTCCACAGATGCATTACTGGGCATGTATAGATCTTTAATAGCTTTATTCAGGTGAGAAATACATAAAGAAAAGTAGGTGAATTAACTGCGGGGGGGGGGGGGTCCGCCAGGTGTGTTATAATCTAACATGCTTACAATAACCAAGAGGACACAGTTACATAACCGTGGTAACACAAGACAGAAGGGTGATGTGTAATACTCGGTAACAGACATACGATCTGAAACACACAAAAACATGCTGACGTACTATACCCACTGAGGTGAATTATTATGATACAGGATACACACATAAAGAGAGCCAGTACAACAGGTGTCCCCACCACCACCAATACACTCGCATGGCTGACACGTTAGCATACCCTTTCACATCATCCTGTATATGAAACGCACAGTAACACATTGCCTGGAAGGAAATAAAAGGCTGATATTAAATAACACTACCAGCAGTGTAAGCTAAGTAATGTGATTCTATCTATGCCGCATTTGAATGCCTTATTTAGTGATAATCCATTTGTTAAATCCAATGTACACAAACACGCAGCTAATCGCTAACATTCAATCAAATTCTTCAAAACTACGAACACATCCTGTGATCAAATTAATACCTCAGTTTCATTTAAGGGTAAGGTTTACCCAACAAACCAAACAATTTAGAATATACACGGACACATTGACTGTCTGGATTTTCTAAACCCTGAGGAGGACTAATCTGTTTTACATGAGAACGACAATACTGCCACAACTGTAATGTCTGTGATATCCAATTGCATTTAATTGCAATTATGTTGGCTTGTTACATGAAAGGCACCTGAACCTGACTGAACCACCAGTCAGTAGCTCATATTCAGAGAATTGCCAGTTTTTACATGTTGCTGGGCTCAAAGCCAATGACAATTTTACCAGACACGAGGCTTCCCATTGGTGGAGGTGAGAAGAGAACAGAGGTCTGATGCTCTGCCTCAGTTTCAGGTGGTATTTTTTGAATCAACAAACTAAATGTCATACTATTAGGGAATGTTTAAAATGCTTTATATTCCTTCCTCTTGTTGTATTAACTGTATTAACTTTACTTTTTAGCTCTTGTCTCATGACAGACAAACAAGCAGATATAAATACAGAGAGATGAACAGGACAGATAGGTTGGCACTGGACGGGTTCTTGATAAATTCCCCTGCTGTGTGATGATGATTGGACAGCAGGCTATCATGTGCTCTGAATCACTCACCACGCAGCAGTAGTCATACTGTACAAACTAAAATACCATCAGCTGATGGACATGTTGGCAGACTGGACCTTACGAGATTCCACAAACCCTTTCTAATCTCATCAGACCTCTACTGTTTGTTATTGTGTCTCTATTTGGACAACCTGATTGAGATCAGAGAAAGTGCAGAAGAAACTGTGGGGCTTGGTACTGTTTGCACTGTTTGAAGTTATTAATTTGTTTCGACATGTTTTCAGTAGTTAGTGAAAATGTAATCGAATGTAAATCGATTATTTCCTCAGTTGATGAAAATACATTTCCTTAGTGCTGTCAAACATGATAGAAATGTCAGAAATGACCAAACTGAACTGACTTACTGTATTTTGCAGAAAAAGGCAGTCACACAGCTTTTACTTGTGTACACTATAACAGACTACACACAATGAACAATACATGCAGCAATACTCCTACTGTAAGAATTTGCTGCTTTGTTTTCCTATTTATGAAAGTAAATGATAAGCAATCTGAAATCTATTAGGAGTCTTTGGGTTTTGGACTGTTGGTTGGACAAAAGAAGCTTTTTGAAGAAGTCACTTTGGGCACATTTTATAGACCAAAACATGATTCGATACTGAAAATAATGGTTAGTTGCCGCGCTACACTGAACGGCACTGTTTAATTAGCTACAGTTGCCAGTAATGTTTGTCATTTCTACTGGTGAAAGAAAAGGCCAGTGCCAGATTAAATTCAGAGGTCTGCTACTTCAATGTTTTGTTAATAAAAAATATCAAGGAGAAATCAAACATTTGACTAGATCTACATAAGGCCTGGAGATTAGTGAATACAGCAATCCTGGAATGGAATATAAAATGGGAACTACAGAACTATAGCAGGGGGTCACTGAGTCACCAGCTTGTGATGGTGAATGTCAATAAAGATGCAAATAGAGGTTTAGAGGAAGGGACAGCTGGCCAGTTCCAGACTGTTCAGCATAACAAGTAAAGTTTATACACACACACACTGTAAAAGTCCTGCTAAGGCATGCTGGGTCAGAGTGTGGATTCCTCTGAGGGGCAGAACGACTACGGGAGGAGGACCTATTATAAGACCCCCAGGGAGGGTCAGCTGTGTGTGTGTGTGTGTGTGTGTGTGTGTGTGTGTGTGTGTGTGTGGGGGGGGGGCCCTGACCATCTGCCAGACACACACACCCTCCCCTGCAGAGGAGAAAGGACTGACTCTCACTGAGTGAAAACACAGACACACAGCACTTGACGCACATGAATACTTTGTCCATTAATCTTAAATAAATTATTCATGCTGAGTGCTATAGGACGTCGTTTCAACATGGAGTGAAGGTGTGAGACCTCTGGCTCACTCTCCTAGTTATCTCGTTCTCCTGTAGCCTCTCCACCTTCCCAGTCTACTCCTCCTACACGTTTTATTCAACTTTATTCAACACACTCATCCCCCTCCCTCCTTCTGTCCGTCCACCATGATGCCAGCTTTTCTTTTCCTTCCTCACTTTGTCACCTTTTTTCTGTCCTTTCTTCTTCCACCTCTTGAAATAATAGACTTTTTGCTTCTCCTCCACTCCTCTTTCTCTATCCCTGCCTCATCCTCTCCTCCCTACTGCTGTTCGGCCATCGGCTACATCGCCCTGCATCTCACGCACACACAGACACACGAAAAAGAGGGAGCCCTGGCATATCTTTTGGGTAATTATCACACTTATTAAAACAGACTTATAAAAACCTATAGTTACATTCTGACATTATTCAGACTGTTTTACTTTATTATTCCATCTGAGTCTAGGCCTGGATAGGTTGCTGCCCTAACCCATGAGGAGTGACTGATGTTGCATCGAGTTGTCATCTTCCGTCAACACAGAAGGTGAGTGAAGATGTGTGTCAAAACCTGAATCGCTGTGTCAACCTCATCCGCAATTGTTACCATTTTTCTGTCATGCGTTTGCTAGCTCTAGCACATGAAATGGACTTCTTCCATTCTTAATCCTCCTTACAAAGCTCTGATTGGTGATGTGGACTATTGCCTGACCGATACAATTTCCTGTCATTTATCGATTGACATATACGGTGATACTGATATACATGTAGTGAGCTAATATCGGCACATATATTGGCGTGGCCCATTTATCAGGCTCTAATGGACAGAAATCCACAGGTCTGGAACCAGGCTTCATTGAGGATATCATTAAAAACAGAGAAAGAACCAGTGGCTTCCCCTACAAACATTTTATGGACAGCTGACAACTAATCAGAAGTATTTTCCTTATCCATGGTATAGCAGACAAAATATTCAGGAGTGAGGTTTGCTTTGTCACCAACACTAGCGAAGACCTTGGGTTGGGAACGTCAGCACACACTCACAAACACACACAAGGCCTTGGGTGGGAAACAAGTGCAGATTAACAGGAAGAGGAAATGGTAGTATAAACATTGTGACGGCAGGCAGCTCATTATAAGGGATTACTAGCAATAAAACAAATATCTCACTTCCCTTCCTCCTTTTCACTGTCTCTCTTATTCTCACAGCGTTCAGGGACATAATTTTCCTAATACACGTGCAGAAAGATTTGTTTTTAATCCACTGAAGTAGTAGTTTTTAAATACTGGGCAGCTGGGGACCACCACTAGTCCTTAAGGTGGTTCAAGAGGTCCTATTTTATTCACTAGTACCATGGCCTACTGTGCATGTTTGGAAATTCAGCTTTGACTGAAGGAATCTTAAAAGTCCTCTGGTTTACATAATACAAAATGAGCATCTAGATTAAAAACACACTCTACACAATAATATGATTTATGGAGTTCAAACATCAACTGTCACATATTGCACTCGTCACTCTTATTGCATGTAAACACAATAGGGACAACAACGACATCAACATGGTTGAGGGGCTTCCTCTAGAGACCTTAAAGTGCCTTCCTGCTATGGCATGCACACAAATGCACAAACACACCAGTGCATTAGGAAAACCACCCCTGGTCAGAAGTGAACAATGGGAACAACTGTCACATGACCGCCGTTCAGAGCCAGCCTTTGTTAAAGAGAGAGAGAGCGAGGTGTCCTACTGCGCTCTTCAGTGTGTGGGTCTACCAGTGTACGTGTGTGTGTGAAGTATGTGTGCAACACATTAATGAGGCTGTTATTAAATCCCACAGTAGTAGCTTCCATTTAATACCTCTAAATCTCTCTCTGTCTCCCCCCCCCACACACACACACACACCACCAGCCTCAGTGTGTGTGCTCATTTTATGTCTACGGTGAAATGTAGAGATTGTGTGTGTGTGTATGTGTGCGTGTGTTCATGTACAGTCACTGATCACCACACTGTGAGCCAGTCACACAGAGACACAGTCAGCTGAGTCAGGCAGTGGTGGAAGAAGCATTTAGCTTCACAAGTAAAAACATCAGTAGGACCATGTAAAAGTCATCCATTAGAAGTAGAAGTCCTGCATTCAAAATGTTGCTAATATACAGAATAAGTACAGACATCTTCACAGCAAGACCTACATATCTAAAATCTATAACTTTAAGATCTGCTTAAAATTATGTTATGCAAAAATTGTAATTGTATCTAAAATTATGCATCCAGATTTCAGTAATGTTTCTCGTCTTTCTAGCTACAATAAATACGCCTTTGACTGACCTGGGAAAATCCTTGACAACTAATAAATTGCTAAAGTCCTAAAATTATATACTGGCTGTGCATGCAATAACATAGATACTAACTTGTGTTTGTTACTCTTACTGCTTGTTAAGACAGCGAGTCCAATCATGCATGTGAGACACTTAACATCTTACAACAATCAATGATGAAGACGAAAATAAAAACATGCTGTAAATACAATCCTTAAAGGGAAACCTTTTGGGATATACGTTTATTTGCAAATGAAGGCATTTCCCAAAATGTTTAACTATTCCTTCAACAGAAACAAGTCACAGATTTTATCTTTAAAGAATCAAAACTAAATGTATGAATTCTCCTTTCAGACTGCTACATTATTGATGATGATGTTGCAGTGGGTTCAAGTGGTTCTACAAAAGTGTAGCGACTTTATTCCGCATACTGCTGGATGGTTTAATCTGCATCCTTTTCTATATGCTTATCGTATGTTTTGTATATGTAAAATCTTTGCCTGCACATTAACTGGTAGCTATATGGGCATCGATGGAAAAGTTTAAAGTTGCACAAAGTGGTGCTGCTCAAGTTAACTTCTAGTATCCCAAAATCACACCCAAGTAAAGGCCTTGAAAATATACATGTATGTTTTTAATGTCAACCTCTGCTGTCAGTCAGTCAGGCTTTGTGAAGACCACCGGTCACATAGTGTTGACGGCTGGCTGGAATACCAAACACCTCATCCCACTGGGGCAAGTAACACAATACCACACACACACACAAACAAACAGTGCCGCTGCACGTACACGGCCGTCACAAAGTTAAAGCTGAGCTCTGTGAATCTCACACAGGCACATTTCAGCTTTGATTAAAAAAGTTGAATCTCATTTGCTCAGTTCAACGCCACTGCAGCGTTCAGACACGACACTGAGTAATGTCTGAACCAACCCGCTTCATGTGCGTGTTTATCTGGACAACACATAAAACGTCAACACCACACACACAGATGCACACATTTGTCTGCCTCTGTCGTCATCATGTGGGTGGCTTGCTGTTTAGAGATGTGTTCTCATGACTGAAAGGTCAGCGTTTCAATCTGAGAAGCGGCCACTCAGCCGGTTAAAATGTTTCTGAGCAAGTTGAGAGCTGTTTAATAAGAGCCTTACACATTTTACATCACATGGACTTTGCATTGGTATTAAAACCTTTAATATATCATATCAGTGATGTTTGTCTACTCATATTAGGTGTTGCCGAAAAGAAATGCATGCTGCTTAAGCACTCTTATCTCTGATTAGCAGCCAATAAAGTTAATGAATCATGAATTGCATCTATAACGAAAAATAAACGTCTATGAAACATTAAAGCTATGACCTAAATCCTGAACAAGCATTCTCAAACTTACTCAAAACAAGTAAACAAGAAAAAACCTGGATGGGATATCTTGATCTTATCCGTCATAATCATTTCCTGCTGGGGTTTCCACAGTTAGCACCACCAAACCCAACAACAACAGTTACACCCAGCGCCTTGGGATGGCAATTTATTGCTCAAAAAGTCCCTGAGCAAATCTAACTCACTGCATGCTGTAAACAATTCAACCACAAAAGGGATGGAAGGAAGGACAGCTGAGAGAAGAGGAGGCAGCAGTGGAGTGTGGTGAAATATACAGAAGCCACAGAAAGAAAAGAAAAATTGACATTAGTATTTTTGAAAAGCCCCAAAAAACAGAGAGTGAAAATGCAATGCATCCAGGGCAGAAAATGACCATCAAGATAACTGTCTGCCCCGCTATCACCAACTACATACACACATTCCTACACACACCTACTCTATATGGACACACACTCACATAAATACATATTTTCATTCCTACCTGTCAGACTCCTTTTACTGATCTTTACTCTTCTTTATCTGTTTGTTTTATACACTTCTATCAAAATGATTCCATTTCATAGTTTGTCTGAATGACACTACCTGACTAGCTGGCCGGCTGGAAGACGATACGCTCACGCTCCTTCAGACAGGCAACAACAAGTAGCGCTGCACAATCAGAAGCCCTGCCCTCCTCTTTCTCTCTCTGGGGAGTGATTTGTGAGCACCCCTCCTCCTGCTCTACTGTGTTTGGGAGGAGATTTCTTTCTTTCTTTTTTGCCGAGTTGTCTCTTGCCACCCCCCTCCACTCCCACCTCCCCTCTGTGTTCCCTGTGCAGCCTCATATTTCATGCTCCAAGCCTTTTTGATTGGGACCTCTTACACCAGCACCATCAACTGGTCTGGTACTTAGAGAAGATTTAGATGTGACCTAATGTTGCTATTTGCAAATAGGTGATAAAAAAACCAAAACGGGATCTTAGCACGGTTGGTGCACGCAGAACTCACAAAGTTTAACTACTTGACTCAGTGCTGGCTGAAACATAAATCAGTGCAGCGTCAGGGTTTAAAATGGACTTGGAGCGTTCTTATAACACAACTTTCAAATATGGAAGGAATGTTGGCAAAAACTATTGAATTTCATCTACTGATGCAGATGAAAAAGTAGAAGAGCTCCACTTGTGTCATTACATCAGATATGAGGTCATGTTGAGTGTGTGTGTGCTGACTAGCCCGCAGGACAACACTCTCTCCTGTCTTTGTCCTCTTGTTCCTCTGTATTGTCTAGAGTCGATAACAGCCAGACACGTGCATGTGTGTGTGTGTGTGTCTGTGTGGGTTTCCTTTCAGACAATACAAGGAGCCCATCCTGCTGCCATGAAAGCCAAGATGATCAGATGGCCAGTAATGGACACACACACACACAAACACTCACACACACACACACACACACACACACAGATGTTGCCACTAGCATGTAGGTCTTTTGATGTTGAGCTATTCACACTGCATTTGTTAAGATTGAGAAAGCCACTGGTGTGCACAAGAGCTAAAAATGTCCTTATGGCAATAAATGATTTAGATAATACAGTATTCACAAAGTTCACATTCTGAAATTTGGCAACACAGCGAGATGAGGACAGAGTCCAGTAGGGCAGGTGACACATTAACAATTTCAAAAAAGAAAGACTAAAAAAAATATTGTTAAATGTTAAACATCTGCTAAATACACTCTGTTCAACTTTGACCTGCCATACTACAGTTGTCATTCAGTTTTGCAAACAATAGACGACAAGTCAAGACTTTTCTGGTCTACTTCCTGTTGGTTTCATTTCCTCATATCCTCATATTTAGATAATGATATGGTTAAACATTAGGTTCGTTTACAAGCTGTGTAATTGTCTGACCACTCCTGTTTCCTGCCTTACTGTCGTAGATCATACCAATTGACTTGGTGAGTAAAATGTCATCAATAGCCACAAAAATGAACTATGAAAATGAAATAGATGGTGTTGAAACTAATTATTTTCACTACATTTTATTGTTTTATGTCAATGGTTCCCATCGTGGGGGGTCGGGACAGCCCCAAGGGATCATGAGATGAATCCAAGAGGTTACAAGGGGATAGGAAGTAATAAAAACACACTTTACTGTATATGTGACGAGGGGTCACAGTTGCATCTTGGGAAACACTGTTTAAGGCTATACAAAGGCTCACATTTGAGCATTTTTCCTTTTTACGACATACACTATAGAAGAGGTCTACAAACGTTCATCAGATGAATATGCTTTTGGCCTCACAATAACCAACTCCAACTCCAGTAGAGGAGGGAGTGTTTGGAAGTAACAAAGATTCAGCTGAAACCAAATTTCATTTTTCTTCCTGAGTAAATCTCAGTATTATTTCACATAGACATGTGGAAATTCTTGGCACCTTTGTTCATTTGTGAGGGTGGTACTTCCAGGAAGGTGCACGGTGAGTCAGGAGGGTAATGTGTAATCATCTACTGAATCACCTGAGCCCCCTCCATAAAATGGGTAAGGGGGGTGTCGTGTCAGGGGGGCAGAGCAGAATTATAATCCTTTAGGTTAGTCCTATAGTTCTATTGACTTCTATTAAGTTTAGAAAGATCTTAAGTCGTTTGTGGAAGATCAAACCTTTCAGAAAAGCAAATACAGAGGGACACTTTTAAATGATCAGATTCAACTGGCCTTAGATTATAGATTATCACGATAGATTATAGTGCTGTTTGGACAAGACACTTGTTCTCGCAGTACTCTTGTTCTGGTTATGCTTATTATCTGATGCAGCCTCTGCTGGAAGTAAATGTTGTTCGGTTCTATGTCCTAGTGTCCTTTTGCTGTGGAATCATGCTATAGCCATTTTCATACAATATAAGTGATAATACAAAAATAACAGAAAAGGCAGAGGGGAATAGTTTGATGCACAGTGGCATTTCCTGCACTGAGAATTAAGCATAGGATTTTTTTGAAGTTTTAATTGTACTGCACATGAAGCCTACGAGATCAAGACTTAATCTTCAACTTCAGTAAAAGCCAGCAGATCTATAATAGTTTCTTTACTAGATTTTTTAAAATGAGTTTGGAGAATGCCGTACCATTAAAGCCATTTTCCTGAAATTCCTGTAAATGTGAGTCAAGCCCTGCTTTGGCACATCGTGTTGGCCCGACGCCTCGCTCAGTATCTCATTTCCAAACACTGACCACCAATACACCTCAGGGCACCAGTGTTTCCCAAATCATTAGATAGATGGGTTTGGCTTCTCCACTGGAGATGACACCTGCACCTATTTTGCGAATGTGCGTATTACTAGTTTATTACAATTTTCTTTCATTTCGGTTCCTTTAACTCAGTGGGAAGATATGATCGGTGCAAGGAACATTCTCTTCCCGATTCCATCCTCTCCTCCTTTCTCCCTCTTCTCTCCCCCTCATTCCATCCTCCTCCACTCCCTTTTTCCCTTATGGATCTGTATATACACAGAAGCCTGTGTTCCCATGTGTGTGTTTCTGATCAGAGAAGTGTAAACAGTTCAATGTTGAGGCCACTCCTCATTCCTCCGGTTGCAGCCTGGGGGTATTACAATGAAAACGGCAAATTATTGGTCGACATCCCTTTGTTTAGGTATAGTGAAATCTACTATTTTTCCTGACTCATGCAATCATGGCTTCTGTGCAACATCAGCGTAAGTGGTTGACCCAGAGGATTCCGGTCGGTTATTTTAATTAACCTCACAATGCTGCAGAATTTGACAGGAGCATCACTTATGATTCATGGCAGCTTCTATGTAATATGCATCTGTAAAGGTTGCAACATGCAGCAGGCCTAGAGCGATTGTAAGGAAGTGCTATAAAATCTGGGGTAGTTCTCTTTTAGTAATGTAATTACTTTAATGTCTTTATAAGTGGCCATGTGCAATACTTCACATAAATGATCCTATGTATGTTTTTAAGATGAATTGCACTACAAATAACAGCAACTTTTCTTGATTGTGCGAGACTTTACTCACCAGAAAAAGGACAGCATTGGTCATTCGTTCTAACACCTACAACAACAGATTTATCTGACAAGACCTCTAGTGGCTGTAAGAATGATGACTGTTGCAATGGCAGAGATAACTTCGTGCTGTTAAAGTGATGCAAAACCTCTTAGGAAGGTGGCTTTATATACAAAATGTGTGACATTTGCATGGGAGACCACTGCTCGCACTGTTTCATAACAACAGTCAATGCTGGTTTCTTTAAAACCATGACAATAATTGTTAATTAACATTAACTGAGTAGATTTGTGCCCAAACCTAATGACAGTGACAAAAAATGTTCTCTCATTGGCCGCTCCAGTTCAGATTGGCCGTTTTGGAAGGCAATGACTAGCGATCGATTTTGTCATTTAGTTTGAATGATTCGTTTTTTTGGATTCTATGTTAAAACACTACGTTACTGAATGTTACGTTATTGCAACTTTTCCTCAGTTGTCTACTTGGAACAAATGACTGAAACAACTCTCTGAATGATGCAATGAAGTTCAGCAGCACCACCGACTACATTCTCCAAAAAGATCATAACGTTGAATCAACACCTCTTAAACTGTTTCAACGAAAACTGAACATTATAACATTCATGAAGGGAGGATTTGTTGCAGGACTGTTGTGTTAGCCTGTATTAGTTTTAGTTGTGGGTGTACCTAACAAACTGGTAACTGAGTGTAGTTGCTGCTGGCTTGCCATTAGCCACATTTTATTTTACACTTTATAAAAGAGAAAACAGCCTCCACAATGTCTCAACTTTACTATTTCCTCAAGTATTTCACATTTTTTTATGTTCCTGTCTTGGATAAGCCTTATTCTGGGAACTGGATCTTCCCGGTTTTGAAATATGAGAGATAACAGTATAATGTCGACTGCACAATTGGTGTTATTGACACACGCAGACAGACAGAAGGACATGTTTATAGTACACTAAGTATTAACTCCGGGTCATGTTGATCAGTCTATAACCTTCACAAGAGAGATTATCCTGGTTCAGCTTGTACTCCTTGCTAGGATGTGACATAAATGATCTAATAGGAAAAGTCTTGGACTTGTTCACAATGTTTTAAATCTGTACAGCATCCTCCTCGAAGTTATAAATTACAGTGCATTTTGTGCATATTGACTCATTTTGTGTGTGTTCATTATCATTCCCTGGACACTGATATAGATCTCAGAACACATGTTCTTGTAACATCTATTTAACACAAAAATACAGTTCAAGTCTAAAAAACTCAGTATCTGTTCTGTCCTCAGAGGTTGATTAAAAACAGATCTGTTAACAGCTGGCAATGACTGAATACAATACTACCAGCATCATAAGCATCATAGTGTTATACATTTTAGTCCTGGTGGACAGAGAGCATTTTAGTTAGGCTTTATAACACCTGACAAGCCAGCTAGCAGAATAGAATAGATCATAATATAAAAACAATACTTTCAGGTTCACATCTGGAATCTTGAGTGGTTTTTAAGTGTGTTGTGGCAGCAAAACGAATGAATGAATTTCCTCCTTCAGTAACTTCTGCAGTGATAAATACTGAGCCCCAAGCAGTGGAAGTAACTTGACAGCTATGAATGTGTGCAATTGTCCCTGTGTTGCTTCTGTCTATGGTCTAAAAACTGTTTCTCTCACTATGGCAACAACATTGTCCACTAAGTAAACAAACAAAACACCTGTCCTCTCATATTACTCACTTCCTCTGCTCATATAGTTCAGGAAGGAGCAAAACAGACCCTATAAGACGAAACAGTTTGCATGGCTCATTGAGTTAGGTTGTGTGTGAATGAATGCAAAAATGAAAGTATTTATGACTTGTTGTGCGAATCACCTTTCTTTGTAAATCTAGGAGGAGTTTTGCATGTAAAAATTAGACGGTAAATATTCAATTTCTGTGAATAAATAGACACAGGCAGTGGTGAAAATTCTAGATGATTTTTGTAATTTTTTAACCAAAGGCAATGGTCATGATCAGATATGGCTAAATACACGCTACTGTCACTCCTATCAATGGGCCTACAATAAAATCTCTTTTTGCACTCTGGCGGTTGCTTGTAGATTATTTTATTCAAGTGTTTAATGGCGCAGCTTCAAAATAGTCCGAGTTGACAAATTTCCATGTGCGCAGTAAGTGATTTTGTTTTTTAAATAGGGGGTGTCTATTTAATATTAAATAATGGAGCTCTGTTAACGACTGTGTGGAACCCATGCATTTTCTGAACTGCTTGGTGTGCAGCAAAGCAGAGATTTTCATAAACTATTTTCTTTCCAGAGGCAGGTGCTCTATTAAATTGAACCATCCATGCATCCAGACGTGTTTGCGCATTGCTTTGAAAATTCACAGCATCTGATCCAAATTAGAGGTACAAACACGCGCTACAGCGATCTAATACAGCCAGCAGCTGTAAATGACTATGCTGGTAAGAATCACCCATTAATATACTCCAGTGATATGAAATGATTATTGATTTCATCTGTGCCTATGTGCGCTTCTGTGATTCCCATGTAGGCATTGATAGAGTAAAATTACAAAATGTTCTGCTTTTTAATTCATTTTAATCAAGCAGTGCACTGCAACTTAGGATCCGTGCCAATAAATGTGGTAACAGCCTGAAATTCTTGCCATATTTCTCAACACTACAGCAGCAACTGCAACTAAACATAACCTGAAACTAAAATGCCTCAAATATGTGAAATATGAGCGTGCACATGTGCGTTTTACAGATACCTCTGATTTCACCCTCTAATTGTTCTAAATGGAGCATCTTTACCTGTCTCCTGCCAACAAGGAAAGTACCTGACACACACACACACACATGCAGATTCTTATTCTAGCCACGTAATCATATAACGTAGCCAAAAAAAACCTTAAAATGATTAAATTAAGATGTGCATATGTGTGTGTTTATCCTGAAGGTGCTCCCGCTGGAATGCTCTTATCTGGGTCAAATGTTGAGTTGGCGGTTTCTTGCAGGATGGTGTGTGTGTGTGTGTGAGAGAGAGAGAGAGAGAGAGAGAGAGAGAGAGAGAGAGAGAGAGAGAGAGAGAGAGAGAGAGTTTCTGTGAAGGAGACTAAACACCACCTGTTGGACAGA
>JAVQJF010043541.1:0-14774 GCA_036023855.1 Gadopsis marmoratus | reverse complement strand
AACTGTTAGTGAAAATTTTTTCGCTGACTCTTCATGGCTTCTGTCAGTTTAAGCTAGCTTAGCTAAATGTCATTCATTACCGTAATGCATAGCTTTCATTACCATGTAATATAGAGGCCTGTTGCGGTAATGAAAGACAATATTACGGTGATGTGTATGGAGTTTCCTTTTTGAAAATAGCACAAGTTCATATTACATATTGTTATGTAGATATCATTAATGCTAACTTATGTTCTTTAATTAATTATTCATTGGCTGTCAGTCTGATTGAGATACAATTTTGCACACATCTTAGCACAAAACCCCAATAACATTTGAAAGGATGGGCTGATGTTTGTAAAGCCATGACCGCCTTCCGCCAATCAGTTTTCAGCATCAATCAGGCCGGGTTAACAATAGCACATCAGCATTAAAAGTATGTACTTCTATGCACCTTGGAGTACTGTGTGAAATTTGGAATGAATCAGCCTGTGGGGGCACTATTGTACTAATGCAAATTAGGGATGCACAACATTGGATTTTTGCCGATATTCTAAATGCCAATATTTTCATCCAACACACTCACATACACTCCACTGAATGCTGCATTGGTGTCAAGGCCGTTGCACAGACACAGCTCACAGAGCTGAGAACAGAGTAGGTGTTGGTTGATTTTAATGTTGATGTTCACCAATTTGCTAATGCTATTTATTTATTTTTTGTCCAATAATCCAGATTGTGTCTGAAAATACCCCAAAAACGCACATGAATTATAAGTTCAAAAAGGAATAGTGAAATTACATCCTATTTAATGTAAATCATGAAAAGAAATTTGTATATAATGGTGTTTGAGTTGTAACATGTTCATGAGAATCACCCAACAGTATATCTCCATAAATCACGATTAAGAACCTACTGTATGTCTAAACCTTGTTAACTGTTCGGGGAGGAGAATTCAGTACTGTGATCACAAGCCGGTCTCTTAAGCTGATGGAGCATGCTCTCCAGTCAGGAACCTTTCTTCGTTGAAAGAAGCGCAAAGAATTGTCTCGATGGAAAAGGTGTTTGCGCTCTTCTGCCCACGGGCTTTGGCAAGACTCCTGCTGCGTCGCACGGTCCGTTGATCTGATTGGTCGAACTTAGCCTGTGATAGATGCCAGGTAGTTTTTGAAAGTGCGTGCCCTTTCCCAAACAGTTCCAGGGATGGCTCCTCAACAAACCGTCTGGCGCGTCAGGCAAGGGACCACCTGGGGAGACCATTTAACAATGTTTTACCTCAGATTTGGAAATCGGCTTACCTCGGCTCCTTATAACTACTGTTGGCAAGTCATGTGTTAATATTTACATTAGACTTTTATTGAGGTACTTGTCTCTCTGCACCGTGTAGTCGCTTACAGCCCACACGGTCTTTCCCTTGACAAATGTAAGGCAGCTGCAGGTGGCACCGGGATGTTTTATTGCATTTAGTTTAATTGAAATGCACCGAACGACATGCTGCTATAATTTCATTTCAATGTGTACTCCCGTGTTGTGCAATGGCGATACATCTGACCTTCCCTCTGACCTTGAGAAAGCTTAGAGGGGAGATCCAGCAGCGATAATCTTTTCGATTAGTCGATTAATCTAGCGACCAATGTATCGATTATTCTAAAGATGATTTTTTTTTTATTACTCGATTAATTTACCCAAAACGAGTATCAAAATAACTTGTGTGCACCACAGGGCAAGAAAAATCTCCATTTTACAGCGATATGGCAGAGTAACAACGGTAGGCGACGCTTGGTGTAACGTGAAATTACAGCGGTTCGTATATTGCTTTTAACATTTAGAAAACCAATGTTAAGTGACTTCTGCTAACAGAAACACATTGTGCGTGTTGATAATCCTGACACAGTGACTGCTGGTGGGGACCCGTTCCACGCTGGTGGAAAAGGGGTATGATTTGGTCATAAACGTCTTTCGTTTTGCAGCTTCTTCGTCGTGGATGAAGCATTTGGACAAAATTAGATTTTAACCTGCTGGTGGCGCTAGATGAAAAGTCTCAAGTCATTGGGATTCATTATCTGGGAACTATGAATGTTTGTGCCAATTCCATCTGGTAGATGTAGACATATTTTTTTCCAGGTAAGTGGACACTTTGGGCCTCAGTGGGCCAGAGGAAACGCCAAGGGATCACCTTCTGGTTGATTGTCAAGTCAGTGCAGTGGTCAGGCATGGCAATTTGCACACTACAGCAGGATTTAATGAGTTAAATGTATTTATTGTAACTGATTATGTAAGAGCTACACGTGCACAGCTCATGAACGCCCACTCTCATGCTCAAATTATCATTACAAATGTTTTAAATGCTGTAACTGTGGTTCAACACAGTACATTTACAAATCCAAAAGTGAGCTTCTCAGCAGCAATATTTACTCAAATGTACAAAATATTGGGTCGTTTCTTTTATGTCTTTTAGATGAGAAGTGTTTATATTATCCTTATCTGATTAAAATGTGAGGATATCCTCCTCCTGAGTCACATTTTTAAAGATATGTACCTCATCCCTTATCTCAACAACAACAACAACAAGAAAGTCTTCAAGTCGAACATGCGCTCGCTGTTTGCGTCATGCGCTGCACACTAAAGCAGAAGCGGGAAGCCGTAGGAAGAGATTAGCAAGCAGACGCATGAAAACAGAGCAAGAGTTGCTTGGAAATAAGAAAGAAGTTGAAAAGAGGTCAGACTGTGCTGAAGGGAGCTGCTGGCTGGTGTGTCAGTGAGAAGAGAGCAAAGACAAATAGAGGGGAAGGTGGAGGGACGGTATGATGGCTTCAGTTCACGGTGTCTGTATGTAAACAGAGCAGTTGAGGGGAGTTGAATCTCCTCCATAGTGGAATGTCTGGTATGGCTACTAAAGCAGGGGGGGGGAGTGTTAGGTTAGAGGTGAGAGGCGGAGAAGCAGAGGAGCTGTGGATGGTCCCGGCATCTTACTCTGAAATGCCTTTTTTTTTTTTTTTTTAGAACGGGTCCCAGTCTGCCTTTTGTCAGGTCTCGTTTCTAAAAATGAAAACGACCACTTTGACAGCATGAGCCCGGGCGCAGAATTAGAAGTTTATGGGTCATTTTCCCGCTGCTGCTGCTGCTTGGACTGACATTAGGAGCAGCACAAAGAAATGACCGAGCATGAATGAATTCCACTTGAAAAGGTATAATGCACGCGAAGGTCACGCTTTTGTGTTGAAATGCATGACCGTTGCCACGTTTATGCCCAGCGTCCACACTACCCCGGCGTTGTCTAACCCCTAAAACGGGGACGTTTTTAAAACACCGCAGCCTTTGTTTTAGTTTTGAAAACTCCAAGATTGCGTTTTAGTGAGGGCAGGAGGAAACAGACTTTTTTTGAAAACGATGACTCAAGACACCCACGTTTGCTTCCTGATTTGGTCTTATGACCCACGACGTGAACTTCCCTCATTTGTTGCACCCTTGTCACATGATCCTTTTCTGGAAGAAAAGACAGCATTGACTACCAGCGGTTATTCCATCAATTAATGACGAATTACAACGGGTTACTTTCAGGAACAGCTCCACCTGGTCATCTGTCCAAGCTCTTACTTTTCTCCATTGCTGCTCTTCTTTCATTGTATTTTCTGCAACTGAGCAACCAACCGCAGAGCAGACAATCTGCTTCCTTTTAACAAGTGCATGTCCAGTGCGTGTGAAAGGTCACGTGATATGCGTTTTCAGGCGGGGAGCCTTGAATTAACTCTCGCCTAGAACGCAACTAAGCCTGTTTCCTCTAATGTCGATTTGGGAAGCTTTTGGGTCCGATTCGCCCCTCTCCGACAACTGCGTGGTTTCTCCCAGTTCGAGGCGGGTCTGAACAGAGTATCCTGTAGTGTGTGGGGTTTACAGACATAATAATGTTACCGGCTGGATCAGAGTCTCTCCGATGTCAAATCCGATATTTTTAGGACTTGAAATCCTGTTATTAAACAGACACTTTTAATACCAATGAGAGCGCGCTGACCAGGAAGCGTCGCTTTGTTTTCCGACTCACGCTGCAAACTGCGTGAGCCAGGCTGATTCCATCCTCTCAGTTTGTATTTCTGAAATGTTTAGTAGACAGGTGTGTGAGTGTGTGTGTGTGTGTGTGTGTGTGTGTGTGTGTGCGTGTGACGATTAAAATCTAAAACATTGGTTCAATCTGCCATTATGTCCGTTGTTGTGCAATGCATGAGAAAGCATAAACAAAATACAATTCAAAAACAGATAATATGGTTATATTTTGCCATCACACTGTTGTCTCCCACGTTTTTATAGTTGGTTAAGCTTTGAAAATCTTTGACTCGAGTCGGATACAAAAGCAGAAGCATATTGATGTCCCTCCCCGTCTCCTCCCGCAGCGATAGAGACAGAGAGCACGAGTTCAGGAGAGGACCTGCTTGTCCCCAGCCCCCCCACACCTCCTCCTCCACCCCGCATCTACAAGCCCTGCTTTGTATGTCAGGACAAGTCTTCGGGATACCACTATGGAGTCAGCGCCTGCGAGGGCTGCAAGGTAGGCAGCTCAAACTCTCGCTGACACAACATGCACGCCGCTACAACGGTCGCTCTGGGTAACTGGGCCGTGCACGTGGACAGATGCCGCCTCCAGCGAGAAAACGTGAAAAAGAAAAATAGGTCACGACCTTGGCACCTCCCCTAGGAGCTTTAAGCCTCTTTGCTTCGTCTAATCCTACACACTCACTCGCGCGCACAAATGACCCGTGCGTGCAATTAGTATGTACATTGATATCTGTGTGTGTGGGGGGGGGGGGTTTGGTGCGCTTGTTGTCCAGCTCATGTCCTGTTAGACCATGTACTGACCTGCTACCAGCAGCTACCATCAAAAACAAATAGCACGCTCGTCATGTGCAGTAGTGCCTGTTTTCATTTACGGTTTTAAAAACCAGCACCTGCAAATGTTCCATCAGTATTGTGTCGTGTCCTGTATTTCAGCCGTTTCCTCCCACTTCTCTGTGTCAGGGCTTCTTTCGGAGGAGCATCCAGAAGAACATGGTGTACACGTGTCACCGAGACAAAGTCTGTGTCATGAACAAGGTGACGAGGAACCGCTGTCAGTTCTGCCGACTGCAGAAATGCCTCGATGTTGGCATGTCTAAGGATTGTGAGTACACTATATACTGTAGCTTTCGCTGCATTGTGTGTGTGTGTGTGTCAAAAAGGCACTGCAAAGGGTTTATGTTATATTAATATTTTAAACTGCCTCTCTGGCAGCACAGGGATGGGTTTTAACATTGATATTTGTCTCCCTCTGGTGGCCTTTCTCAGTTAACTCATACCCCACACAACCACCACTGCCACCTCTAACTTCTAACAACCAGCCTCCTACATCACTATATCTGCGTTGTCAAATCAAAAAACGCTACGCCACAGATTTACTGTTGTGCTTCCATGTAAGAATGGTCAAACCGATGCACCCTTGACCCCCGAAATATCTGAAATAGTAGTCCAGCTGCAAAAATGCTGCATTGTTTATTTCCCAAAACGTAACCTGTTGAAATGACACCCCAGCTGCCTGGTAAATGGCAATGTCTGTCAGTATTGAGTTTGTGATTTAGGCTTTCAATTCTGAATGTATATTTTCCAAACCCAAGCCGATGGTAACCTTGATGACGTCATGAAGGACTGTCTGGTCAAAGCTTCTCCAAAGTAATTCGCAGTCCCTTATGCAAACTCAGATGAGCCCGTTTGTTTCCAATTGCTGTTACTTGACATGCTGCTGTCTAACCGAGCTACAGTAACATCTCCGTGTCCACAGCGAGCTTTGCCCAGCGAGATGTGGAACCTCTGAGGGCAGCGCGTTGCACAGCTAAAGCCGCGTTTCCACCCAAAGTACTTTTAGTCCCAGGAACTTCTTTTCAAGGAACAAAAAGGTTCCTAATGCCGATGCCGTTGTCTGCGTTTCCACCGCGGCCTAAAGACCCGCGATGATTAGGCAAATGAGTCAGCTGAATATAAAGCGACAACTGTTTCTACATGTCTTTTTGCACGCAACATACAGCAACGCTGGCGCCGTATAAAGCGACGGGCAGGCATCATTATTTGTGCGACACTGCAACAACAACAACAGCAAGCGTGCAGGAGGTCAATAAAACAGGCATAATGACAGACACCTTTTTTAGTAGTAGTACTTCCCAAATCCAGTAAACAATCCTTTACGTGTGAAATCTGTCTCTTTAAGTGGTGATTTACAACTTCAGTCTTGAAGGAGCTGCCCTTGGATTTACACGAAAGCGCAGAACAAAAAAACGACAGCCCCCAACAAGTTTTATTTGTCACTCTTAACAGGAGAGCGTTTATATGCCCTTGGTTGCTAAACCTTCCCGTCTTGTCTTCCTCCATCAGTAGTGCGGAACGACAGAGTGAAGAAGAAGAAGAAGGAGGAGGAGAAGAGGCAGGACGAGGCAGCAGAGATCTACGTCCTGTCAGCAGATACAGAGCAGATGATTGAGCGAATTCGCCAGGCCCACCAGGACACTTTCCCCGCCCTCTGTCAGCTGGGAAAATACACCACGGTACATTTTGCGAACACACACAGATATTTTAACTCAAAAAGACTCATACCTGAAACATACCGGCATGACCAATGCTGTAAAAGGTGTTTTCTTAAGCTCCCTTGAAAACTCTGTGTCTTCCTTGCCTGACCCCAACCTGCAGAACAACAGCTCCGAGCTCCGTGTCTCTCTGGATGTCAGTCTTTGGGACAAGTTCAGTGAACTGTCCACCAAATGCATCATTAAGACAGTGGAGTTCGCCAAGCAGCTGCCTGGCTTCACAACGTTAACCATCGCTGACCAGATCACGCTGCTCAAAGCTGCCTGCCTCGACATACTGGTGAGTTTATCAACCTGTGCAGCTGTGGCACAGCAGAGAGCTCCTCTTTAAACCATTCGTCTCATGCTTCTTTCGGTTTCCGAACCCCTTTTCCCAGATTCTAAGGATCTGCATCCGCTACACGCCAGAACAGGATACAATGACCTTCTCCGACGGCTTGACTCTGAACCGCATACAGATGCACAATGCCGGGTTCGGCCCTCTCACAGACCTGGTGTTCTCCTTCGCCAACCAGCTGCTCCCGCTGGAGATGGACGATGCAGAGACGGGACTACTCAGCGCCATCTGCCTGCTCTGCGGAGGTACTGCACTTGATTTCTCAGGAATGTGAAACCTATATATAGATAAAGAAGCGCGTGGACATAGTTAGATATTTTTGCCAATTCAGAGCTTATTCTTTCAGTCAGTATCAAGTGTTATACATTATATGATTCAGGGGAACCTACTGTTTCTTACTGGCGCAGTGTAAAGCCACCGTCATGCATTACCTTTGTGTGAGCATACCATATCTGACATATTAAAAAACCTCCATAGTCTATCTGGACATTTTAGTGAGTTACAGCCATTTCTTGGATATTGTCCTGGGAGGTTTTTTTCAGTAGACAATATAACAACATATACGTTTTAGTGCTGTCTTCATACTCTGTTCAGTATCACTTCAGAGTAAATATCGTAGTGTTATTATCTAGCATTGAAAAATAGATAACCTAATCTGTCGATATATTTCCATCACGGTGCGAATTTCCTCGAGTGAGTCAGCAAACGTCTGTTCCTATATGAAGCCATCGCGCGCGCAGTAAATCGGCCCTCGTTGTCATAAAGGCACCATTCATTCATTCAGAAAGCTGACAATCTCACGGCTCAGACACAATTTAAAGCTTGTCGCCATCATAAATGGCTAGCATTGGTGGTACACTCAGTTAGAGGTGGAACTGAAATGTGAGCTGATGACTGTATGCAGTAGGGCTGTATGGATTCTTGTTGCACGTGCTAACTGTGTAATACAGCATGTTGTGCCAGCTGCGTATCATAATGTGTGTGTGCAGACCGTCCGGATCTGGAGCAGTCGGCTAAGGTGGACGTTCTTCAGGAGCCGATTGTCGAAGCCTTGAAGGTTTGACATCATCTATTATTATTATTATTATTATTATTATTATTATGCTAATATATTGTTACTTGCAGTTTATTACCTTGCACTTCTATTCCACACTCCCAAGACAAAGATATGTGCTTTGCGCTGTGAGTGAAGTGAGTAACTGAAAGCGTTGGTTGGCAAAATGCAGCAAGAAAGATGTCCCGAAAAGGAAAGGAAACATCCGTGGTTAACATTATACAGGGAATATTATAATAATATAGCAGATGATGATATATATACTGCATGAGTGTGTATCTATTTATTTTTTCATACATGTAAACAAACACTTTTCCTCCATGTCTTTGTGTGTGCAAAGATTTATGTGAGGAGGAGGAGGCCTGATAAACCCTGCATGTTCCCCAAGATACTGATGAAGATTACTGACCTCAGGAGCATCAGTGTGAAGGGTGAGACACACACACACACACACACACACACACACCCCACCCGGGGGCTACGTGGCAGTTTACCTGAGCTGATGGGGATACACTTTATTAATGCAGACATCCCATCTGCACGTGGCACATGGAGTGCAGATGATTTGTTGGAACAGCATCAGTCACAGTGTGACCGTTACAGTCGGGTGACATCAGGTACCGAGGTTTCCGTTATGTCTAATGTCTCCTTAGTATTTCATTATATTTTACTAAGAAGCGTGTCATTCCTCAGATAAGCTCCCGTTTAATTTAAAACAACACTGTGCAACCAGCTGTTCCCGCCCTTATCCTTGTGTCACGAAGCGCCGCTCCTGTCGCCTAGCAACCCTGACAGCTGCAGTTGAGGTTTTTAAGGCCCGTTGGTTTTTTTAACATTTGTATCGTTAGCTATTCAAGTGAGCTGAAACCCAATACAGAGAAGGATCCAGCCGTGGTGTAGTTCGCTCATAGCCCAACGTCTTTTGCTTTTTTTTGTGGGAGTGACACTTTCTGGGGAAGGTTAGAAACACAGCATTTCTATCCTCTTCATTTCTCGAAAATGGGTATAATAATAAATTGTATTGACATGTTCTCTTATCCTGAACTTTCTCGCTCCGCCTTTTTCGCGTAGGGGCCGATCGAGTGATCACACTGAAAATGGAGATACCCGGCTCCATGCCTCCACTCATCCAGGAGATGCTGGAGAACTCTGAGGGCCTGGAGGGGCATGGATGTGGGGGAGGGAAAGGAGGAGGAGGCAGAGACGAGGATGAAGCAGAGCTCAGAAGCTGTCGTTCAAGTCCGTCGCTCAAATCATTACCCTCTCCCAGCCCGAGCCCTGAGCCCTGCTCCTCCTCTTCTCCCTCCCCCTCCACCTGAGGTTCTACACTCGGAGCCTCCGTCCCCACACAGCAACACGAGGTGGTACTGCGAGGCAACCACCCACAGCAGATTGAAAACGGAGGAACCCTGCACCTAATAACTGATGCTCTGGAGGACAAAAAAGTCTGAACGTGTGAACCCATGAACTGTCTGGGTAGCTGGCGACGTGTTCTGTCCACAGCATCAGATAAACAGGTTTGAGGTTGAACGAGAAAGCACGTAAACTGTGCTGTGAGGACTGACTTGTGTTCATGGATTTATACATTAAATGCAAAAAATAAAACAATCTTTTTATGCAGTCTGCTCAATCCAAATGAAGGATTATTGAGACGCTGAAATGTGGACAGACTGATGACGTGGATTCCTTTTTAAATCACGCATTTCCTCTCTTACGAATAGTAAAGTATAGTATGCAAAGTATGTATATATAGAAAAGGCTGTGAAAAGTTGTCGGACAGAGATGGACTGATGCAAGAAGTTATTTTCTTAAATGTACATGTGTATATACTGCTTTTCCCCAATACAGCTGTAAGTTCTTCCTTCGTTCCTCTTTCCAACCATTCCCACACACACTAACACTGCCCCCAACCTTCTGCTCCTGATTCCCCCCCCCCACCACAGACACATCAGGGAAAAACAATAATCCATTACTCAATATTCCTTCACTGGAATCAGAAATGTAAAGCTTGAGGTCAATGTATTCCTCCGTGCGTTACATTGCACCGTCATGTGTAAGAAAAGGCGTATTTGGTTTGTTTTCAGGTGTAGCTTCAGCAACTCGAGTGACTTCCAACAAGCTGAAACGTTAGGACCTTTTCATTTAAAGCAATACAACGTGTCTGCCTGCAGGTGGACACCTGCGAACCAAAGCGACCTGTGGCACCAGGAGTGCAAACGCCCACAACACGAGTGTCACCACCTGATACCAAACCCCCACTGTAGCAGCACAGACTTACAGTTTAATGAAGTTGGTATGGAAGACTGGTGCTGCCAAAACGTGTCTCAAGCTGTGCAAGCTGTATTTTGTCTTTAGAATCTGCACACTAACTGCCGCAGTCTGTTTACGCAGGGCCACTGCCTCACTACAACAGCTCTACTCTTGTCAGGTACAAATCTCCACTTTCAGTGTTGTCCTCTTTAATGTGTGGTGAGGTGAAACTCGGTGGAAAGTATAAAAGTACAGGGAGTATAATAAAGTATTTTCTTTTTATATACTGAAAAATGTGTGCTCTTTGGTAAAACACGGTGTTCTCTGTGGCTATCTATTTAGATATTCACACGTTTACACATGTCCAAATGCCTGCCGTGTGCATCATATACTGTATACTTATAGAGTGCATAAAAAGAAATCAAGACAAAAGCGTTGAGATTTGAAGAAGCAGCAAAGTGTAACAACGGCATGCGGTCCAAGCAGATAAGTAGGCATGGGAATGGAGAACCGGCACCAGTTGAGGGCCGGTTCTAAATTCAATGCCGGCATGTATTTCTGATGGTTGCCTGTTGTGACGTCCAACTTGTGCGTCTTCGCTGCTGGAAACTTGCAACAAGAAGGACTCGTGGTGGAGAGGAAGAAACGAACGTGGCTTCATTTCACAAAGACAGATGACAACAGTGGTAACGGTGGGACTGTCTAAGATGACCATTTCATTCATGCAAGGGTGCAAACACCAGTCATCTGCTGAAACATCTTTCTACCCAACAAGGGCTGCCATTCCGGGAATGCCATTTATTTCACTCGTGCGTAGAGTGTGACCATAACGTCTGTTATGGGGGCTAAGCATTCCGTTATAATCATTTTTTGCACCACGCAGGCAGTCTTAGATTTAGTCGTAGCCTAAGAAACCTAAATGAAAACGAATGCTGTACAAATATTGTCTCATTTCATCCATTTAAGATGATGACATTCTACACTGTTCAGTCTCAGAGATGAGAATAAAACTGTTGATTTGAAGCTGAAAATTGATCACGAATCAATAAGGGAATGAGGTTACGTACACACTATTCGTATGCGAGACATGGGTTGGCATCCCTATGGTTTTCGGACGGCTGCACACGTGCATTTGTTGACAAGCTGAAGAATTTGGATTTTGTGGGCTGACGTGGCTTATGATCAAAAACACGGGAGTCAGCAAGTTTCCTAACACAGCCAAACATCAGTGCAACAGCACGAGGCATAGCAAGCCAGCTAACCTACTAATCCAAGAGCAAGAAGGCCAGCTCTGCGTCTGTCTTGCAGCCTTTTACTCCTGTCGCCAGCATCCTCGTGGGTCTCCACCCCTCTGCCATGATGTCCGTACTGAGAATACCGAGCTACCTCCATGTGTGACACAGTGCCGCAAAAGCATTTGTACCTGCTCAACCCAAGTTACAAAGTGCAAGGACAGGGCGGAGTGGGAACGAAAGTGGCGCCATTCTCCATATTACTAGTCAGTGTGCCAGCAAAAAGGTAAAATAGTTGTATATTGTTGCTTTAATTAATAAAGACAATATAAATAGTTGGAGATGAGATCAAATGTTTTGTAGGATAACGTTTCCTGAGGGTGACACATGTCCTGCTGTTGCAATTAAAAAGTACTGGCTTGTTTAGATTTTGAGAAGCAATAATGATGATGATTTACACCATGCTCCTATTACTTGTTACATACATACAACAGCAATAGCTTTATTGCACGTAGGACAGTTAATGCATATGAGAGGTGAAGCTTCTTGCCTCTTATTTTGAAGAAAATATATTGCAGGGGGATGAGTGGTGGAACTAAAATACAGGAACAAAGACTGAACGTGGGATGATATGATATGTTTGGGATGATTAAGAGATCCTTTGTTGTTGTAAATGCATGCACTAATACAATTGTATTTCCAAATAATAAATGATCCATAATGGTTCCATAATGGAAGGTGTGTCATGATCCATGGACTGTTGTTTGAGGTTTCCTGTTTCATTTTGAAGTGTTTCCTGTGTCTTGCCTCTTTCGTTTGTGTTGATTCCCTTCACCTGGTTTCCTGTGAACAGCTGTTCCCCATTCCTCATTCTGTGAGGTGCATTTAGACGAGGTTTGCTCCAACAATTGGAATGGTCATGGATTTGCTAAGGATTGGTTTGACTGTCAGCCATAGATGTAAACATTAGGGATATTATTAGGGCTGTTAACGCAGTAACGCTTGCGATTAATCTGGAAACGCGATAATGTTTTTTAAAGCTAATTAATGGAATTATTTTTGTTGGTCTTGTGTGTTTAGGTATGTCACTGAGCTCCTGGGTGGTGACAAATATGTGTCCTGCTCTGTGGTGCTGCCGGCACTCTGCCACCTCTTGCGTACGATGGAGGCCTCAGATGTTCACCCTGCCTATGTAGTGCGTGTCAAGGCTGCGTTCGCGGAGGACCTCAGCAGACGAAAGGAGAACACAAACCTGTCACGGCTAAAGTCAGCAACAGAGAACCGGCATCGCAGCCCTCCAGACAGGAAATGGAACCAGAGCCACCAAAGAAGAAGATGTCCCTCTTACTGATGGGGTCAGAGTCTGATGATGAGGCACAGAGGGCAGAGATCGGGCAGAGCCCAGTGTCAGCATAGAGGCATGTCCACCACAGTGGTGGTCAGCACACAAACGTGCCCATGGTAAGTTGGCCCATATTGCACAAAGGTTCTTGGCAACACCTGCATCAACAGAGCCATGTGAGAGACTGTTTTCTTTGGCAGGCCACATTGTGCAGCAGGAGAGGTCAACTCTGTCGTCTGAAAACGTCAACAAGCTAGTCTGCCTGAGCCACTGGTTGCAAGAAAAGACTTTATGTGCTGGTTGACTGCAGTCATGTCACACAAGTTCACACTGTTCCAAGTACTTTTATTCAACTAAGAGTGGGATAATGACACTATGGCATTCAGGTTCTTAAATAGGCCTATTTACTGTACTGTACATTTGGGTGAGATGCAACTTTGCAAGCTGTTTCCGTTCACGTTGTAGCAGACGTTACTTTGTAACTGTTCTTTGTCGTTGTCTGTAAATGAAGTCTTCAATTCATTCTGGCTAATTAATAGATTCTAATTAAGAAATTGTCAAAGCTAAGCTGAGATGTTATAATAAAGTGAAAAAACTGATTCCTCTAACCAGTTTGTCATGCATGCTTTTATGCCGACACCACACGTTTTGTTTTATCTCCCCCCCAAAAAATACAAGTATTTTAAACGTGATTAATCACAGCCTATTATTGTGATTAACTGTTAATCACAATAATAATTAATTAAATGTTTTAATCAATTGACACCACTAGACATTATATATTTAAATTGTAATAGACTTCTATCCAATATTGTGTATAATGGTTATAACGCTAATGCCTAAGGACTGAGATCTCCGCTCTTTCAAACAAGAAGTTATCATCTGCATATTGATAGCATTTGCCAACAACCAGCATGCTGCTTCCCTCATTCTAATTTGAACTTTATTCTGCAGTCCTACTGAGTGACATAATGAATCCAGTGCAGGTATCTATCATAGAGAATTATAATTAAAAAAGACTAAGACAATTTCAATTTTATTTATATAGCGCTATATCATAACAGACTTATCTCATAGCACTTGTTAATATAGAGCAAGTATAAACCAACTCTATAATCCCCTGATTTGAATGGGAACTCCTCAAACCTCATTCTGATAGAAGGTAATGACACTTTTTTTCTATTTGTGTCTTAACTTACTCATACGTCTGTCAGTATTGGTCAAAATCTTTGATGGCAGCTATCATACCCATATAGTTGTGTTTTGCCTGTTAATCACTAGTCACCTCCAGTTGAATCTAGCTTACGTTTCATGGCTCAAAACAGCTTCACTATAGCCATATTATCAGCATAATTTAAAGCCTGTGCTGTGCAGTGTATATTTTATTAATTTGTAATAACCAGCTTGTTACACAATAATAAGCCCATGTGACAGAAAACTGAACTGTGTGTCTTTAACTCACATATAAAACAAACTTCAAGGACTGCCTTTTTTCACCTATGTAACGTTGCAAAAATAAGGCACATCTTGTCTCAAGAAGATGCAGAAAAATTGGTCCATGCATTTGTTACTTCAAGGCTGGATTACTGCAACTCCCTATTATCAGGCAGCACTAATAAGTACCTTAAGACTCTCCGGCTGATAACCTTTCTAGGGTCCTACAAAAACAATAATGTGTAATTGATCACATATGTTGTCTGTGCTGAACTAGGCGACATGTTGAGTTAGACATAAAGCTGTCACTCAAAAACTCACTGACCAACCAAGTCAAGATGTTAAATGCATGTGTCTGCTCTTCATGTCAGTATTGTGTCGTTGTCTAATTCATACAGACGTGTTAGCAGATCATTAATGGCTAATATTAGAGGTGTGAGTACGGTTTAAGGCGTGCCATGTTTCAGCTGTCACAACAGTGTAAACGTGGGCTCTTTCGAAGCTATTGAAGTCACTGGATGAAGTAAGAGAGTAAGCACCCATG
>JAVQJF010043519.1:0-12171 GCA_036023855.1 Gadopsis marmoratus | reverse complement strand
TAAAAGTAAATAAAAATCAAATTGCAGATAGCTTCCTCCAGTCTCCTCTTTTCCTCTGCTAATTTATGATCTTCTTGTCTCCTCTCTTCCTTAGCCATTTCTTCCTTCACCCTGATCCTTTCCTCTTCTTCTATTTGTGTTTTTTCTACTTCCTCAATTCATCTTTCTTGTTCCTCCAGTCTCATCTCTTCCTGAGCTCTCTCTTCCTCCTCCCTCCTAATATTTTCCTCTTCCTCCCTTATAACCTTCACTTCTTCCTCTCGTTTCTTAGATTTCAATTGTGAAATTTAAAATAATGTTTAAATGCAACTAAAAAGCTAATAGCAGATAGCTAATTAAAAGCTAAAGTGAAAAATGTGAGTTTTAAGCTTGCTCTTGAAGATGTGTAGCGAGCTGGCTTCCCTGGTATCTCTTGGCAGTTTGTTCCAAAGCTTTGGGGCATAATTGATAAAGGCTGCACCCCTGATTTTCTTACTGCTGTTTCTGGGAACATTCAATAATCCAGCAGCAGATGATCGGATTGTTCTTGAACGCAAATAGTTATCAAGGGAGTTGGAAATATTAGCTTGGTCCCATCCCAGTTATGGCTTTATATACAAAAAGGAGGACCTTAAAATCAATTCTCAATGTTACAGGAAGCCAGTGCAAAGCAGCTAAAACTGGACTAATGTGCTCTCTCCTCTTGAAAATGGCAAATGAAAACCCACATAGGAAATTAGGGTAAAAATACTAATGCTATTATTAAATGTTCCATACATTTTCCACACATTTGATAAAAGCAGCTGTGGTGGTGCCAGGGTATTCATAGTGTGTTCCAAGAAATATTGGTGCAGCCTAACAAGAATGAATAGCAAGAGAACCAATCATGATATTGGTACCAGTGTATTTTAAAATGCAGTCAGTGATTTATTCATCCAATCTTTAAAAGGAAAAGAACAGAATGCAACACCTCCTGCAACCACAAATTTTCTTTTTTACATTTCTGTTAATGTACTGATCAAACAAATATGATACAACTTTTTATTGGTGGGTTTTAAGGCGGTTAGATAAACAAATTAGTTTAACTTTGTTGAGTGCCAGGCTAGCTGTTTCCATCTACCTCTATTCTTTATGCTTAGCTAGGATAATTGCCTCCTGGTTCTAGCTTCCTATTTAACACACAGACAAATCTTCCTATCAAACTCTTGGAAAGAGAACAATAAACCACATTTCCCTAAAACGCTGATCTACTCCTGTTCACCTTAAAGAGGTAAATAACGTGCAGGTTTCCACTCTTGAACAGGAGGGATTGTTGCTGAGAGCACAAGTAACAACCAATATCTGTTGGAGAAAGCCTTTGTGTTGTCCTCAGTGGTTGCTGTAGTGAGCACAGGCACAGCAACAAATGCCCCTTTTCACAGGTCTTCACGCTTTCAGGTCAAACTGCGTCACACCTGCAAAACACTGG
Organism: Gadopsis marmoratus; assembly: GCA_036023855.1. Taxonomy (NCBI): domain Eukaryota; kingdom Metazoa; phylum Chordata; class Actinopteri; order Centrarchiformes; family Percichthyidae; genus Gadopsis; species Gadopsis marmoratus. Next base: position 10,724 of record JAVQJF010043519.1, on the reverse strand, counting down.
TCATTAGCAGGGTTGTGGAAACATGTCAAATAAGCCATGTTGACTCATTCATACCAATGACAAACATTGATTTTATTCCCTCTAATACCAATTTTCACACCAAAGTATGTGGTGCATCTGATTTTGTCGTTCCTGCCTTTACAAGCTGTTGGTTACACTGCTTTCATCCCTGCGTTCTCTGGTCCTATACACACTCAGCTTAGAGGATAATTTGATATGTATTCAGTTAGTCAAGCACAGTACAAATGCATTTCGTCAGGTTTATTGACCTTCCATTATTAAACAGAAATGCCAGATGAAGGCATTAAGTGTGCATGCTGTCTGTTTTTCAGCTAGGCTTCTTATCCTTAACTAACATTTCCTGTTGGATGCCTTGTCATGTCTGTTAACACTGCTCCCTACTGGGAATGCACTGCAACCTGATTTTTGTTCATGTGTTTTTCTCTTGAATGAAAAGACTTGGACTGTAATTCAAATAGGAAAACCAGTTTTATTCACCTTTTTGTTTTACCCACTTCCCTTCAGTGTGCTGTACTTCTGCTTCAGTCAGTACTTCCCTATTCTTTGCACAATGTCATGTCCAAACCAGAGAAAAGGTGTTAGTTTCATTCATTAGAGTGAAGGCTGCATGTGACAAGGGTGAAGTGAGCTTTTTATAGTATATTGTATTTTTTGTGGATAGTTTATATCAAATCTTGTTGCTTATCAGTAATCATAGATCTGTTCATCGTTGTCTTACAGATTTTAAATGAATACAAGGCATTGTCGCTGAAAGATGTAACATCAAATATTCTGTACTGTAAGATGTGACAGTTTTTAATATTTGTAGTGATTTTAACTCTTTGAGATATGAAGTAATTACTGTTTCAGATTTATTTCAATGTCCTAGATCTCAGAGATTCACAACAGAACATAGTTGATGAGCATATTTTTTGCTTTCAACTATATGCACTCTAACATAATTTTGATAAAAACAAAATTGGGCATGTTTACTAAGATGGATTACCTACCTCAGCAGGTGTCGGGTCTTTGCAAGGTGATTTTCATACTGTACTGTAGAATGCAGGAAAAACACATTCAGCAATTTAGCATATCCCACTGTGTTCTTTGGAAAATTCTCAGCAGCAGCATTATAACATGTAATGTTACATCGTTCTACTGGGGCAGGCCTTGTAAACTAGTTTAGACCATAAACGCTGTGGTACTTTTTTTGCGACATTGGTCAATGGTGTTTACATGTCAAAAATAGGCTAAACATAAAAAACTTGGACACAGGTGAAAACTAAGTGATATAAATAGTATTTGCAGCACAAATCTCTGTAGGTTTATTATTGTTTTGTTTCATTGTTACTCTGAGGCTCATTTGTGTTTACTTTCCACTTTGGTAATAGCGCAGGCATATTCTGAGCTTCCTTGTTATAAGAGGACACTTCAGCGGGAAACGAACGTGTCTGTTATGGGAGCAAAACATCTGATCCAGGTGATCAGTTTAATCTTACCTATTCCATTTAATGGAAATCAGTGGAAGTCAGTAAAATGGCGAAGACACTTCACCTTAAATCTGTTGTAATAAATGTTAACTGGCATGTTTCCTTTACCATAGCATCAGACTGTAATCATGCAGATGACACACATTAGGGGCTTATCATTGATTGAAATACCGTAGCACTCTCAATGAAGTACAGATACTTCGGACTGGTCATAGAAAAAAAATCTCTGTCTTTTCTCATAGTTTTATTGAAGTGGCATGCTGCACCTGCGTACTATATTTAGGGATATTTGTGTTTGGTTACTGCTGGACAATAGATTATTCACAGTAAAATAAATGAAATAAATGCAATGAAATAATTGAAATTTGGAACAGTATAATTACCATCATGTTCTTTATGCATTAGCAAGTCGTAAAACCGGTAGTGTCCCATCCCTAACTGTAGGGAAAGTAAATGATATGTTGTCCTTAAAGATAACGTGGCATTAACATGGAAGTGGATACTGCAGTAACAGTAACGCCAGATGTTGTTGCCAGCTAAGATAAGTGACTCACGCAGGTTCAGTAAGAACCCAGACCCAAACCCCCTCTGTGATTATCTTTTACTTTCAATGAGTTTTGGCTAGGTATGCTCGAAATAAAATTTATTGGCACAATGTGTTGTCTGACCACATCTAAAGGCAGAAGTGTATATTGGTCATCCATAAGGCTACAATTACAAGCCCCGTCTTTCCTCGAAGGCTTTCATTGTGTTGCACTTCATTGCATACGAAAACAGGATGGAAGCAACAAGCTTAAGAGAAAAGTACACCCCCGCTTACTTTCTAGCTTTTGAACACCTGGACAATCGCTGCATTAATGGGTGTGATTGTCAGATTGTTGGTTTCCAATTGTTGCAAAACTTTCTGACGTCAGAAAGGGAAGGAGGAGGTTTCAGATAGAGATGTCCCAAGCCAATCAATACAGGGCTGTCTTGGGCATATTTTAATGGATCTGTATCTGCTAAAAAAAATGTTTTTCTTTTTAACTGAACTGAAAGTATGTCGATGTGAAATATTATTTTGGCTCACCTGTGATTGACTCTGAGTTGAGACAGTGAGGTTGGAAAAATACATGGATTTGCTCATTACCATTATCATAGCAGTGTATAAAACATTCAAGTAGTCATTTTAGCCAACGCTAACAGTTGCTTTCACCAGTTGCTGATCACAGATCATGTCGCTAATTAATGTTAATTCCATAAGTAACTCAGTGTTTCCCACAGGATTTCATGAGACCCTGGGCCGTGCCCCCGAACCCTCTAGGGGTATCCGGGGATATGTAAAGTGCTTTTGCCTGCTCAGCAAAAGACCATTTGTTAGGGAAGAACCCCCACTCTGTAACACAACTTTACAACCATGAATGATTCTGTAGGTCCAACAACTCCAAGAGTGATTCACCTTCTCTCTAGTGAATCTCGTCACTTAAATTCCAGGATTCATGTACACCCAGTTAAACCTTTATTCATATCACATCAGTTATTTAAGTTTATTCAATTCAATTCAATTTTATTTATATAGCGCTATATCATAACAGAGTAATCTCATAGCACTTGTTAATATAGAGCAAGTCCAAGCCAACTCTATATGTACAGACCCAACAATTCAACCATGAGCAAGCGCTAGGTGACAGTGGCAAGGAAAAACTGCCTTTTAACAGGCAGAAACCTCAGGCAGAACCAAGCTCTTGGTGGGCGGTCATCTACCTCGACCGGTTGGGTAGAGAGAGAAAAAAAGATGTAGGGGGTGGGGGTAAGGTGAGAGCAGGATGAAAGAAAACACACAGTAACACAGTACAATTCCACATACAGAATATGCAAAGCAATGGCAGCTACAATGTTATTGATAACAGCAGCTACACTAATAACAGCAGCTACACTAATAACAGCAGCTACACTAATAACAACAGTAGCAGCAGCAGGCGGTCCGCATCCACTCGACGTGACCCGTGTTCATCCAGACTGTGCAGCACCACGTCTCGGAGATCCAGTCTCCACACACAGAGAGAGAGACACTGACAGACAGACACAGGGAGAGACAGACACAGACAGATAGACACCCATCGATTTATAAACTCATATTTTTATAACCAGGACCTGCAGTGTTTGTATGAAGTAACTAATTTTTTCCGATGAAGTAGGCTACAGCTGTTATTTCAGTGTGTCAGATACGCACTTAATCTAAGTAAATATACATATATATACATATATAGGATTTGGGCCAAATAAACTTCTGCCAAATGATGAGCACTTTGATTGATACTGACCCCATTACAGATATGTACAAACAGACATACCCACATTTATAAAACATCCATACTTTCTAAATTAGAATTAATATTAAGTAGGAGGTTACTGTCATTATATAAAATGTTGAAGACAGTTAAGTGCCATTCATTGTAGCAATATCACAGTTGAAATATTAATTTCATCCTGGGCCATTCATTGTTAGGGGTACTAAAAATTTTAAATGCTAGCTAAGTACAGACATTAATTTTGCAATAGTGGAGATGGGGAACAGCACTGATTTAATGACGCAGTTGCTGACTTGCGTCTTCGCATGTACTTGCCTAACATGATGAAGTTGATGTAATCTGCTATGGTGTGTTGAGTAATCCCTGGTTGTTACTCAGCCTCATTGGAGATTGTTGAATAAAAGAGGGCTGGCACATGTATAGTAGGCATGCTGTTAGTTTGATTGAGCCACTTCAGACTTTGTAGCTGCCTGAGACACAAAACACAGTCACTGATTTGCTGTCCATGCTCTGTTGGCAGCAGGAACGTTGATAAATCCTGTCAAGAACTTGGTAAACTAAGATGTTTCAAAAACGCTTTCAATTTCTCATTCAGAGCCAAATCTGCCATTAATCCCTGGAGGATAAAGAAACTTTGAGTGTTGAATAGAGAATGAATTTGACCATCCCTTTCTCCTACTCAACCTTCAAAAATACTCTGTGCTCCATTCTAAAAACAAATTAAAGTCGAGAGAGAAAGAAAGAAGTTTTCTTTTTTTTGCCAGTGAGAGTGACGGAACCCCATTTTCCTAGAGCCAGATAAAAGTGGCTCAGTGTGTGTGTGGGATTGTAGTCTGTTCCCCTTATGCTCGTAATAATAGTGCCTGAACTCTCCAACCTCTCCGATGCAGACTCTGTTGCCTCTTTCTGCTCTCTGCCAGGCCTGATACCAGCATCATGGTGCCCAGCGTGCCCTCCCCTACTGCTTCATCTCCCCTGGCTTTTTCACTCATGTTTCCCGCCTCTTTAGTACTCCTCTCCCTACCCCCAGACACGTTGGTGAACGTACTCAGACAGTCCTCCCTGAGGCAGCAGCAGGCTGGGGCTTGTCCCTACTCTGACTGTCCCACAGCCTGGCAGGATAATGAAGGCAGCAGGGGGGCTGACTTGCTCCCTGCCTGAGTTGCACTTCATCATTCTTGCCACAGCCCAAGGTTCTCTAATTAAGACACTGACTTGGCCCTGCAGATTATGTAGCAGCTGGATCATTAGCGTAGAGGGTCGAATGGCATATGTCTCTGTGTAGCGGGGCAGAGTGTTTATCATGAACCCCTGTCTCTGTCAGCTCACCTCCGGTGGCCCCCATAAGGCTCTGGCTGCTTCTTCCTCTTTGCTATCCCCATTCACACTGAGCGTTTGGTGTCAATGGAAACATCAAGACCACCATGAATGAACATACGCAGATCCTTACGCTGAGCTTCCAGTTTATCAGGTACACCTAGCTAAATCTAATGCAGTCCAGGACAACAGACTCTCAGATGAGTGATGATTTAATAAATCCATGGTCATTTTGTGGACTGTAGGTTTGTAGTGAGGTGGAATGAGGTGGTATTGTAGGTCTAAAACTAATTATATTTTAATTATTCATTAATCTGCCAATTTTCTGAAATCGATTCGTTATTTAGTGTGTGAAATCACCAAAAAATGTGAAAAACACTCACCAGAGTAGCTCAAAGCCCAAGGTGATGTCTTCAAATGTCTTGTATTTTCTGATCAGCGGGCTGTCCAAAGATATTCAATTTGCATTCTTAATATAACAGAGAGAAGCTGCAACCAGAGATTATTTTGTATTTTTGCATGAAAATTTATTGAAACGATTATGTATCAAAATGGTTGTCAAAGAATTTTCTCTTGATTGACTGACTTTGTTTCAGCTTTATTATACAGCAAAATATTTAAAGCTGTTGGGTTGGACAAAATATTAGCAAAATTGCCGTTGACTTAAAATCCATTCTAGAGGCCCAGTGAGGTGGGTGGAGCTTGATGTGAAAGTATTTACATGGATACTAATGTATAGATAAATATTCAAAATCTAATTTGTTTTATATTTCCATAGGCTGCCATTCAAAGAGGAAATGTACCGTCATTAGCAGCTTGTGAGTCACCTTTATTTCAGTTACAGCGTGGAGATATGTTGTGTATGATTTGTTGTCGTTTCGGGGGGGAGGAACTGTTCACCGTTGGGCTGACTCACCCGTTGGTAATCAGTCAAAGTCGGCTCATCCATCAGTCTTCTCATGACTGCAGAGATCTGGAGAGTTACTTCAAAGCCTTTGGTGTGTTTTCATCAAGGCCTCCAATCTGTGAACAACCATGGAGCAAATGTTAATGAAGGAAGAATAAAAAAGCACCGTGAAAAGTAAATAACCAGCTTTTTTCCAACTGCAGAGATTAAAGTGCATCTCAACCAATAAATCTGTCTTGAGTATCAAAAGGCTAGAAAGGTGTGGCAGTAAAACATTTGTCTCATTGAAATAGACGAGTTGTTAATTTAAGTCAGTTATAATAGATTTCAAAAGTGACAAGTATCAAAACATGTATAAAGCTTCCTAAAACTACCCATGTACCACATAATCTGCGTCTTCATGTTCAGTATCTTCCAAATATTCACCATTTTGCAAATATGGTTAAATATTCTGCTTTCATGTTGTGTTATTGCTCTTCTCGAAGCTTTGAAGCTCAGCCAGAAGTAGCATATTTGGCCATAGTTTGCTGAAACTATGAAACATGTTGCTCATACAGATGGACCTTCAGCATTACTTTATTTTCTGTAAAAACTTTACTGATATTACTTCAAGGTGACCACAGCTGCTGTTTTCCATCACAGCCACCTTCCAAGCCTAAGGGGGAAAGCTTTTGATACTCATATGATACATTTTAGGGGGACTTAAAAGACTGGAAATCAAATAGATAAAAATGGAAATGTATTTTGCTCAGGAAAATTTAACTTTACAGTATTATGAAACCCAACACTGATTATAAGGGAAGATTTAAGACCAATGTGCCACTCCATTAATTAACTCCCCTAACTGGATTTGATGTTTCCTTTATACGAATTTTGTTGGTATGTATGAAAAATGCCTTCATCATCAGTCTCTGCCTGTCCACACTGATAGCGGATCTTGAATTGGCTGCTGGGCACTAGCTAACACTCACTGTGAGAGATCAATTGAAAGGGACAAAACCACAAACTGCTTGTGACCAACTGTCCCCAAAGCAGTTTGCCCAGTTTAGGAATCTTTTACTATTCCTGCTTCATCTCTGGACAACAGAGGCCCATAAATGTAGTTTTTTTTAATTACTTGGCACCTTCTTGACTCACTAATGACATAAAAGATATAAAACAAATCTGAGATTTCAAATATTCCATGTTAACTTTCTACTAGTAGATTAGATATTTTAAATTACTACAAACCTTTATGACTAAGTAACATGTTTTGCTAAAGACAAAGATTATAATCATGAAAAGAGCAACACAATCTGGAGTCAGTGTCATTTTGATAAATTATCTTTAGCAAAAATGTTTAAAATTAATCTCAAAGCATTTGAACCACAGTTTGAAAATCTGTCTTAAATAATAATTTGATAATTCCACATTGCACAAAAATACTATTTTTGAAATATATAGTATTTGACCTATTGAGTGCTGTCAAGACTGTATTTATTGCCAGCCTGACAGCCTGAGTGCACACTCAACTAACACACAGAAACACACACTTGTGTGAGCACGCTTAGTCAAGAGAAAAATCCCTCAACTCAGCTGAGGATTTATAATTCTCCAGCCTGTTCTCTTTTTTTCTCCCCCCAGACAGATTGCAGTGTCATTTTGCTCATGTTTTTTTTTTTTGTCCTTTTTCTCTTTTCTTCAGATGCCCGTGTTCACCTATGTTTGTAACTTTAGGCCTTTCTACTCTGTCCATCTATTTTAAGACAGGGAGGGCAGTGTGCCGAGAGGCACAGAGAGACAGGCTGTTGTGGGCTGCACCCTGCGCAGCACGGCCGACACACACAGGACGCACAAGACGACACTGCCTGGCTTGTTTACGGCAGAGGCTCCATTTGGGGGAGGAAGGGGAGGAGGCAGGCTAGCTGGCAGGCAGGGGAGAAAGGAGAGGGGGTTTACTACCCTCAAGAGAGTCGGAATTCCTCCTGAGCCATTCCCCCATTTGGCTGGCAATTGTGAAAACAATTGCCTGGCATTTACTCTCTCTCTGCAGATGGAGGCCTAGCTATGAGTCAGCTTTGAGAGCAGCAAGTGGTGGAGAAAGTGGTGGGCTTGTAATCTCCTGCACAGCGTATATAAGCATACTTTACAGAGACACTTGGTTTTTGATGTTGGGCAAACTGTTCAGAGTTGCTTCCTCGCTTACATTTGTTTTTGTTCTCTGCAGTATTGCTGATATGCATACATTTTCTACAATGTTTAGTTGCTCCTTATAACAGAAAACAACGAATTGTTGACTAATACTGGCATGTCTGTTTTTTGTTTCTCCAGAGTTGACCTACAGAAGACGTTATGCTGATATCTTGAGCTGAGGGAGACTCCATCCTCAATCTGTCAGCTGTCTATGTTTGTTATTCCACACCTGGTCCACTCTCCATCAGTCACCGAGCACCAACAGCAACCACCACCACCTCCATCTGTGCCCCATCCCCCTTCTGCCCAGCCTGCCGTCACCATGACGTCGGAGCTGGAGAGCAGCCTGACCTCCATGGATTGGCTTCCTCAGCTGACCATGCAGGCGGCCATCCGCAAGGCGGATGCCCAAAATGCCCATGGGCCAGGCATGGGCAAGAAGAGTAGCCTACTGGATCCTAACACCACGTTGGACCAGGAGGAGGTGCAGCAGCACAAGGACGGCAAGCCACCCTACAGCTACGCCAGTCTCATCACGTTTGCCATCAACAGCTCGCCAAAGAAGAAGATGACACTGAGTGAGATCTACCAGTGGATCTGTGATAACTTTCCCTACTACAGGGAGGCGGGCAGTGGCTGGAAGGTGAGAAAAAGAGACAGCTGGCCTTTATTTTAAGCCAATGTAGCAGATGTAAAAGTGTATTGCCATCATGATGATGATAGAGTTGCATTCTGGTTATTGTGGGGCTTCAGAAACTCTTGAGTGGATGTCCTTTTGGTTGTTGCAGTGGCAAATATACGGTAGCTGATATCAGTTTATTCACTTGTGGAAATTCTTTTTGGACCTCACATTTTGTTGTATGCTGTGAACAGCATTTGTAGAAGAGTTGGAATTGATATTTCTTGACTTAAATCATTGTTTTGTGGCTGCTGGGCATCTTAAACAAAGTGAGATACCATTGGTAATCACCATTGTCACTTCTGAGAAAGATTAGAGAGAAACTATGAGTGTGCCAAATCACACTAAGTGCCTTACTCCTTTGAATGAAAAATGCTGCAGCCCCGAGAGAACCATATGAAGTGTAAAACCCTGGATTAATATTCAGAGAAGTGGCCCCTATCTGTGCGAACACAGGCTAAATAGCCCATTCATGGGTGGTATTATTCATTGCAGATGCCTTGATAGGAGAAGGCCATTATGCAGAAGGAGAGAGCCAGTGCTGTGTCATCATCTCAAGGAGCCCATGATATACCGAGATGAAGCTATGCTGATTGCCTTTTAAAGGGCCCAGATGGAAATTGATATTAGAATGAGTTTTCCAATCAGTCGACGTTTATTGGAAATAGAATCTTAGGCACTGCTTTATTGCAGTCAGACAAGATGTATGAAGCCCATTTCCTGAGGCGACAAGATCTGGCGTGTGTACAGGCTGCATGGAGGTGTGTGCGTGTCGGTGTGTGTAGGTAGGTGAGGGGGAGATGAGAAAGCATGCGTTATTGTAAATGGATTGATTTTGGCTTTTGTGGCAAGGCCTTTTGTAAGGAAATGAATTGTTTATTTTGCAACCTTTGTTTCCTCTTTTACATTCATCATGTCTTATTTAGTTGTCAGCATCATAGCAGCGTATATGCTGTCAGTCTGCATGTATTATTGCAATGGGTTACAGGCATTTTCACTCAACACTGAGGTCAGCTCTGTATTTTATATACCACATACCTTTTTTGGCGTTGAATTTAACCATTCATTGCACACTGACAATTTTCTTTAGACGTTGGTACAAGCTCGCAGCAGTATTTTCCGCTTTCTTTGTTGCTGCATTGTTAACAAATCCGCTTGCAGAGCATGTAGCACTCAATGGTCAGTCTATATCTGTTAGATTCTTTTAAAAATTGTTATTTCTTGGTGGTTGGAGAGCAGCTATGAGTAAATCATTATTTAGGTGGGTTGAGGACTTGGTGAAGTCTTACTCCCATCCACCGAGTTTATTGCTCGGAAATATGAGGGTGTGACTGACTAGCAGCCCAACTAAACAAACTGTAGATAAGACACAGCATTTAGTTTAATCGAAAGCTCTTGAATGCATAGTTTATTATGAATTTTAAAGTGGATGGCCTCATTGGGACTCAAACTGGTACTGCTGGCTGGGTTGAAGCTTTAAACTGGTTGAAGCTTTGCCGAGAGTCAATTAAGAGCCGGGCCTCGAGTAACGGCCGGGGGTGTGGTCGACATGAACAAATAAAGGCCGGCCTCCCATATAGGCCGGGGGAAAAAACAAGATTGGATAAACTCCTGGTGGCTGTCATATTATTTGTATGCCAACTATGTAGTATATTTCCAATGTCATATCATAACAAAGTTATCTCAGCACTTTTTCCACATAGAGCAGGTCTAGACCGACTCTTTATTACAGAGATCCAACAATTCCCGCAACGAGCAAGCACTAAGCAGCAGTGGCAAGGAAAAACACTGCCCGCTCTGACCCCAGGGATGCATTTGACTATGTTCGCTGGTGTCGCTAACTTCAACTCCATTCCTGTCCTGTCTCA
>JAVQJF010043518.1:0-18634 GCA_036023855.1 Gadopsis marmoratus | reverse complement strand
CTTCTGCATCCGCTTGGACTTGATGGAGGCCCAGATGCCGGTGCCCAGCACCAGAAGGTAGAAGAGCATCATCACCACCAGTCCGGGTATGTTGAGGCTCATTGTGCACTGACTGACTGGCAGACTGAAGACTGAAGTTCCCACAGTCTCACTTAACATGCATGTATTTGCATGTTGAAACAAACAGGACCACATTCCAGTTAGAGAACAAATAAGGTACAGCTCAGTAGGTGTACTGTGGTATCTGGCTTCAAGACATTAGCAGCAGATCCTCTAAGTCCTGTAAGCTGTGAGGTGGGGCCTCCATGGATCGAACTTGTTTGTCCAGCACGCCCCACAGATGCTTGATTGGATTGAAATCTGGGGAATTTGGAGGCCATATCAACGCCTTTATTTTATTGTGGTCTTCCTTAAACCATTCCTGAACCATTTTTTGCATAGTGGCAGGGTGCATTATCCTGCTGAAAGAGGCCACAGCCATTAGGGAATACCGTTTCCATGAAGGGTTGTACTTGGTCTGCAGCAATGTTTAGGTAGACGGTACGTGTCAAAGTAACAGCCACATGAATGGCAGGACCCAAGGTTTCCCAGCAGAATATTGCCCAAAGCATCACACTGCTTCTACCAACTTGCCTTCTTCCCACAGTGCATCCTGGTACCATGTCTTCCCCAGGTAAGCAACACACACATGATGTAAAAGAAAGTGATTCATCAGACCTGGCCACCTTCTTCCATTGCTCCGTGGTCCAGTTCTGTTGCTCACATACCCATTGTAGGCCCTTTCAGCAGTGGACAGGGTTCAGCATGGGCACCCTGACCGGTCTGTGGCTACACAGCCCCATATGCAACAAACTACGATGCTCTGTGTGTTCATTAACTTTTTCAGCAATTTGAGCTACAGTAGCTCTTCTGTTCGATCGGACCACACGTGCCAGCCTTCGCTCCCCACGCGTATAAGTGAGCCTTGGCTGCCCGGTTCCTCAGTTTCCTTCCTTGGACCACTTTTAGTAGGTACTGACCACTGCAGACCGGGAACACCCCACAAGAGCTGCAGTGTTGGAGATGTTCTGACCCTGTCGCCTAGCCATCACAATCTGGCCTTTGTCAACGTCGCTCATATCCTTCCACTTGCCCATGTTTCCTGCTTCAACAACTTGGAGGACAAAATGTTCACTAGCTGCCTCATATATCCATCGGACAGGTGCCATTGTAATGAGATAATCAGTGTTCTTCACTTCACCTGTCAGTGCTCATAATGTTATGACTGATCGATGTATTCTCTGACTCGCTGTAGGGAACTGAGGCAGAGTGTGCCGCTGTGTATGTACTACTGACTGTGCCCCATGCTACTGTGTTATAGGTGTGTTATGGTGTTCAAAACACTTTTTCCTTATGTCATATTATCTTTTATTTCACTTTTATGTTAGGTTACATTAAACTAATTAACTTAAATAATAAAAATACAGTACAATGTTTCTATAGAAATGTACACTTTTAGATTTTTTTGAAAAGATGCCTTTTTGCACTCAAATTTGATGGTGGGATTTCTGGTGTAATTTTATTTTATTAGGGTCACTTTAAATGACTTTGTTTTGTTTTATATAATGAATGTGTAACCAGTGTCAGAGTATACATTTCTAAAGTGTGCACGTATTTTGTTTATTTTGATATTTAGTAAATACATATTTACAAAGCTGTGCACTGCTAGTGCTGAGGACTGAGAGCATACTTTTTTAATTTCATGTTCAGATTTTGTAATACTCTCTCTCAAAACCCTGCTCTTGCACACAAATAAATTTGGATTTGCTCTGCTTCTGCTCAGAATTGATCCTGGCACCCTCTCCTGGACCTTTACAACTCCAGGACCAGGAAGAGGGCAGGGAAGATCATCGCCGACCCTTCCCACCCCAGTCACCACCTATGTCAGAGACTGCGATCTGGAAGAAGGTTCCGCTCTATCAAGCCCAAAGCCTCACGCCACATAAACAGCTTCTTCCCAATAGCAGTGGGGCTCACTAACAAGCTCCCTGCCTCTCTCACTATATCTTGCTATAGCTTGTTTTTAATGCACCAATATCACAAAGTCACAACTCTGGTGTGAATGTTGGGCATTTTTTTACATTAAAAAATCGATTATCAAAAGTTATTTATATATAGATATTTTACTGTCCATTGATTAATCTACTAAACTAAAAGCTAATTGATGCAGCTCTACTTTTGTGTGAAGCGTTGAGCCAGTTATTTAGTAAAACGCAACGTGATGTGATGAAATTGTCTGGTTAGATCAACAGTCCAAAATCCAAACATATTGAAGTTACAATGACATAAGACAAACTGGAACTGGTGAATGTTTGGCATTTGTTTCTCTTTAAAATCGATTATCAAAAGTTATATATAGTTATTTTTCTGTCCATTGTTTAATCTACTAAACTAAAAACAAATTGTTACAGCTCTACTTTGGTGTGTAGAGTTAACCAGCTACTTGACCTGGCCTTGTAGGCCTGTTTATGACCAGCAGTTAGCCCTTGTCTGTTTGGCTTTAGTGTGAAAGGTTAACCTTGGATTACTACAATACAGGGGTTAGTATAGTTTATTGGTCCCATAGCAAATACAACCAATGACTTGTAGCTCCCTAAGTCATACATTCAACCTTTGTCAGTTGTTTGTAAGTTGTTCCATGATTAGACACTGAATGTGATCCACATTCCAGGTACATCACAATCTGACACGTTTTCATTTTTCAAGACATTGGCTATTCTAGAAAAACATATATTGGTAGGGAAAACTATAGACATTTGGGAACTGCTCAAGCCACTAAAAAGCTGTTGTCTTAACCAACAACTATTCATGTGCACAATACACTACACTATGCTGTACTGTATGCATGTATGTACGTATGATAGTATAGTTACAGATGATTGGTGAATCAAGAGGTTCGTTTTGAAAATAAACTAAATGCTTTTATTAAATTTAAGATATATGGATTTTAACTTGATACAAATAAATTAATTCCACTGTAAAGAGAAAGAGAATTAACTACATCATTAAAGGTACAGCGTTAGATTAATTAATTTAATTTTCTTCTTGAGAGTACTGCATGTTTATCTAGCAGGTATGGAGTAAGTATTCATATCCTTTAAGTAAAATAAGCAATATAACAATGTAAAAACACAAGTAAAGGTCCTGCATTCAATTTTTCAATTACATACATACTTTAGTTAAAAGTACAAATGTTGTATCAGCAAACTGTACCTAAAGTAAGCTATAAGTAAAATGAATCATTATTGAATTATTCCTGCGACCCTTCGGGATAAGCAGTATGGTTAATGAATGAATGAATATTGAATTATTGCATTACCATGTAAACAGCCTTTGAAAGTTACAGCTGGTCGAGGTGAAACTATCCGTCCCCTAATGTTATGTGCTAGCAGACTAACTGCTGCCCAGAAATACATGTCTTCTGTACCAGCCAGATTAATGTTAGCAAACATTTAGTAAATCAGACCACTGAATAAATATGACTCACTGATTAACTTACCAGGCTGGTCGGCTGTCTGAACGTAGTCTCATCCACCAGCACTGTGTCCCTGTCAACTTTCTGCCTCATGGCCAATCATAGACCATAGGGAGGGGTGAGCTCATAGCCTAACTGACCACTGAGAGTTGACTTATAATCTATAGCTCACTGCGTCCCCATAAAACCACGCCTAGGTCCGTTATCAGGAAAAAACACGATAGTAGCTTATCTGCAGTTTGGGTGTTTTCATTTGGCTCCTTGGCTGTAAACCTAACCAACTGTTACCATGCCATATCAGAGATTATTGGTTTTTCCTGAGACAAAACAGCTGGTTCTCGCTGTACCTGGAAAAATATCCTATTTTCATTTGATGCATATTGGTTATCAAGGGCAAAGTGTTTATTTAAACTTAAAAACTAAGCCACCTTTCTTCACAGATACAGTATATACTTCAAACTTGAAGGGTGTATGAGAAAGACTAGCTGCAATTATGATCTGCACAGTAGTTTTAGTATATACTTCCACTGCTACTGCTACAATTACTACTACTACTACTACTAGTACTAACAATAATAATAATTGTGAGGGGCCGAGCAGTAACGCACAGGACAAAGGTGTAAAAAGGAATAGTTGTAATTTTAATAAACATATAACATTTTAATAAACATATAAAATTACAACCAAAGACAAAAATATATCAAATCCAATCATCTCAGGATTTAACTAAAAGAAACCAAAACAACTAAAGTCCTGAAACCAAAGACAAGAACAAAACTTCTCAGACCAAACAAAAGAACAACCTACTGAACCAAAAGAAAAGAACCAACCCGTCAAAACACAAGGGGAGGGTAGGCAACACAGAGGGGTATATACACACATGGGTCAGCCTACATGAGGTTTTCCTATAAATTATACCTTAAACAAACACCCTCATAAATTAATAAAAAATAACCAAACCACAATTATCCCCTTTAACTATACTCTAGATCCCCGTCATCAGCTCTTTTTCTCCCCCTTCTTCCCACTTGCAGGTGTTTTCTTCCATTTCCTGTTAGCAGCCTTTAACAGGCCGTTCTCACCCACAGTCTGCTCCTTTGCCAAGCTCAGTGAAACACAAAGAAAGGTAAGTATTAATTTCAACATAACAAAAGGTTTGACAGTATGTGTGCTAAAAAGTGTGCCCCCATCCAGCATCCATTAGTCTTTAAATAAAGATGTGCAATATCTGAAATCATAAGACTATGTGTAGTGTCATTATTTGAAAATGTTAGTGAGACCTATGCTAAACTATAAAGAAATTTTAACACTGGCTGGCGGGCCGCCACAGTAATAATAATAATGGCAGATATTTTGTCAGTTGTGAAGGTAAATCCATAGGCAAGAACAAGTGTGCAGACTCCTTTCCATTTTAAAAAGAAACTAATTAGATGCTTGTTAAAATGTAAATATCCATGCTTTCAAATGGAAGACAACTTAATGACTTAAGGACTATTTGTAAATCGGGAGTCTTTATAAGGATATCCTTCAGTTACCCATCATCAATTTATGGCAGACAGGGGCACCTCTTAGAAAGTGGCACATATGTATGTATAGTCTTTCCAAAGGTAGGCAAGAAGGTCAGATACATCAGCGCAAACCCGCCTGCTGCCTACACACTGTAAATACACTAGTGTTTAAAGGTGAATTCTTTATTAAATGTACAGGGTAATCTGGCTTCTTGTACAGTTAACTGTGTCTTAGATGATAAAAATGATAATACTTTGATCGACTACCGTATCAGTGGGCATGAACTGTGTGATCGGTAAACAGTAGCCTTGAGATGTGACTCCTCCCTTTCAAACCCAGACATTTATCAGTAGACAATATTGATATGAACTGAAACCCGATAATGCAACTGCAGTCAGCACGATCATGATCATGTCTGGGTGAAAGACCTGCACAGTTACTCTATTGTCCAGCCTACTTGACATGGCATCTGTGTCAAGCTAATTTAGCCATGGCTGGAGGATTTAGTTTGCCATTTTTAAATGATGGAGGGGGAAAAAAAAACCACATCAAAATCAGGGCAGAGCAACTATGTGCTGGAGCTCTATCAATATCTGTGACTCTGGCCCTGGTAATAATTGGTACCCCATCAGATGCAAATTTTGTGATATTGCCTAGAGCTGGATTTTTTACACAGGGCCATTGTGCAAGATAAGACCACAAGATTACATAATAATGCAGGACCAAGTTGATACTGAATTTAAATGGTGAACATTGCCAAACAAAATGTGTAAGTTAATAAATAACCAAAAAACAAACGGACAAACTGGCAGTTTGCCCTCGTTGCCAGGTTCATAATAACCAGCCTGAACAATAGTAGAGGAAAGTGTGAACAGGGCTGTTGGGCTTTTGGACACTGATTCAGCAAATAACTGGAAAGGAATTAAGGGATTCTAGTAAAAACGAGGAGTTGATCGGGGAGGTGAAAGATTTATTATAACATCGTTTATGTCAGCAAAATAATCCCATAACCTGTAAAAGAAAAACGTGGGGGCTTTAGTTTGCGCTGCGTTGACCAACAGGATCACGGAAGCTGTTTAATGTGCACTTCATGTTTTTCACCCCGAGAGGCAGTAGCGGTCACTAACGTCTGTGCGCAGGCGCATTGGCACTTCGCACAACCGCAATCAGCAAATATGGCGGCGGCCGTCGACAGTGTTGTGAAAGTGTAAGTTTACCTTTAATTATTGAAAGAGTGTAATTGTATGTAAACTGAATGTGTAATTGGTTAACTGTCATGTTACCGTAGGCTGCAAAAAACTGTACACATCGCATCTTTGAGCTTGAACACAATATTTGTCCCAAGAGAATAACGTTATCCACTGAGCTAAGGTTAGCTTGTTAGCTTTGGGTAAATATAAATGAGGCGACCCCATTGTGGAGCAATCTTTTAGCCACCACCTGTCCCCTAACTTGGCTACTCAGGGGTGTGTGTTTAAGGCTGTGTTACACACAATACACCCAAACTGTTGCTAGCTAGCTAGCCAGCTGCCTGCAGACGAATGAGAAGAGTACGTTTCCCAGCAATCTTGTCAGCTCGGCGGGTGCTTTGTTGTGACGAGAGGCTTTGCTAACAATCCACCTTTTGTTCTGACGTCCCTCCGTCGATGTTGTCGGCGTTAGGCATTGTAATGAAACCAGGCTTGGTTTGTGTGTGCTGTCTATAAATGCAGAGATCGTGCAGTCGGAGCGACAGCCTGCGAGCAGCGTGCTTGGAACAATGCGACAAAATTGCTTCGAGAGTGAAGCCGAGCATAAATAATGTATTCGTGAGAAAGGGCACTCACTCGTGCACCGTAGTGATGATTCATTTCAGTTGCGCCGACGATGGCTGCCGTGTTATTGGTGTGATCATTTTTTAAGGAATCACAAAGCGTGAAAGAGGACTTCCAAGTGCGTGAGTGCGGCGCAACAACGCCAGCAAAGTAGCAGTAGGTTGTCGGGTAAAAGCCACCTGAAATGGTTGCACTGCTCCTTTTGTGGTGCACATCTACAAAAGGCCAGTTTGTGTGATCACGTAATCAAAACAGTTTTGTTAGTTGCTGACCACCCTAATATATATTCAATTCAGTTCAATTCAATTTTATTTATATAGCGCTATATCATAACAGAGTTATCTCATAGCACTTGTTAATATAGAGCAAGTCTAAGCAAACTCTATAAAATATATATATATATATATCGGCCTGTTGCAGAAATATTGGTGTCTGCGTATATTTTGACAGATAAGTAACAAGACATTGGTATAAGAAATAACAAAATGTGTTTTTGAGGTAAAAAACAGAAAACAGAGAGCACTTCAAAGTTTATTTTTGAACTGCAAAATGTCCCTGGTTATGATTCCTTAAAAACTCCTTGAAAGGATAAAAGATCATGGTGTTCTTTATGATGAAGAGAGCACTGATGCAGTTTGAGAGCTCCAGAAAAAGCCAGCAAGTGGCTAGTAATTGGTCAGACTGCCATTTACAAGGTCAAGAATGAACTTTGGCAATCATATTTAAGGTGTTATTATCTCTGTGTATGTATTTTTTATATTAAAGTCCATTTTAATAGTATAGTAACAAGTGTGGCATTGGAGAGTGGATTGAATTAGTGTAAGTAATGTCAGATATAACATTACATTAATAGGTCAACCATGTTAGTTTATTATTTCAGTTTAATTTGCAATATTCACCCAACAAAGATCAACAGTCTGTCCCGATCTGTGAATTCTGACCTGTCAGTGTCTGACATCCACATTTCAGGCTGGGGGAGCAGTATTACAGAGATGCCATGGAGCAGTGTCATAGTTACAACGCTCGTTTGTGTGCTGAGCGCAGCATCCTCATGCCTTTCCTGGACTCTCAGACTGGAGTAGCCCAGTCCAACTGTTACATCTGGATGGAGAAGAGACACCGGAGTGCAGGTGGATTATTAGGGCTGAAATGAATTGACTTTCAGTTCAGTTATATCACGGTGATCTAATAAAATAATTTTGTTTTGCAAACTGTAATGGCAAATGTAGAAAATTAGTTAAAGACATTTTATAGGATTTTTTATATTTTATCCATATCGTGATGTTTATATAAATACTGGAAAAAATATTCTTACTAATAATATGCCATTTGCAGGAAGCCATCTGAACAGAAACCACAATTTACAAGAGACAAAAAAAAGCCCATTTATATATTTCAAGAGTTAATAGCACCATAGATCACGACCAAAATACTTCAACTACTGTTCTGCTGTGTCTCATCAGGTGTAGCTCCGGGGCAGCTGTACACCTACCCAGCCCGTCGCTGGAGGAAGAAGAGGCGTTCTCATCCCCCCGAGGACCCCCGCTTGGCCTTCCCTCCTCTCAAAGCAGGTATCAACTCTGCTGGAACAACTTGTCTCCCATCACAAAAACAGTCAAGGGGTTGGTTTCATTCATGCTGATAGTATTTAATTCCTAAAATTGTGTAGATATATTAAGTAAATATCTGTTAATATTTAACGGCCGTACATATGAGGCCCTCTTCTGTCTTCATGTCTTGTCAGCGCATGCGTTACTGTTTTGCTTTGTGCATGTGTGTAGCAGATTTGGAGCTGGGTCTGAAGCGTGATGCGTTGGGGGCGGTGGATGGCAGCAGTCTGGAGGCCCTGCTGAAGGGGGAGCCCCTTGACAGGAGGAGCGGAGTGTCGGAGCTCCGCGGCCCTGAGGATGATTCGGCAACCGTGGAGCCTCCTGCCACTTCTGCGACCACTCACACGTCCTCTGGGCGCGTCCGAAAGGTCTGGCTCAAAGCTGTCTGAACTCTCTTGCTTCCTGCCAAATGCAACTGACATGTAGAGCATTGCAGTATAACTAATGACATCCGCGATGCGAGATGGCCCGGAAAAGGCTAATTCTGACCTATCAATTGTCCCCGACAGGTTAAAACAAACCATCAGTCACTCTAAAAGGATTTAACTTAAGGATAGATCATGGCTGTGGAGTGAGATTGTTTTAGGTTGTTAGAATTGTCGTATTGGATTGTTTGCCCTCCAGTTTATAGACCAATGTTTTCGTAAGATGATTTTAGCTTTTGATTAGTAATTTAGAAATTTCTCCCAAGTCAGCCGCAGTCTGTGGTTCCCAAGGCAGGACAGATTTCTTCTCCCAATCTTTTCTGCGCTGTTTAGAAGCCAAAACTACAACTGAAAAAGCCGTGTCACTTGGCTGTACGTGAGCCCTTTTAATTAGATTTATTCATTTGCCTTAACCTCATGATGCAAAAAATTATGCAGCTGTCAAATCCCTCACTGCTCCTTCACTTGACAGAGAATGACCGTCTTCAATAGAGTCACGGGCTCAGTATGCACCGGTTAGACCAAGCA
Organism: Gadopsis marmoratus; assembly: GCA_036023855.1. NCBI lineage: Eukaryota > Metazoa > Chordata > Actinopteri > Centrarchiformes > Percichthyidae > Gadopsis > Gadopsis marmoratus. Next base: position 9,234 of record JAVQJF010043518.1, on the reverse strand, counting down.
GTTCTTCCAGTACCACTTTTTTAAAATTTAAATCTGTTCTCTCAAAAGTTGACAAAACAGTTAAGCAACCCCGAAGCATCGAACTCCAAATGCTGACTCAAATGTAAGGAAGAGTCCATACATTCAGTACAGTGAGACCTAAACCAGACCCTCTCACCGCAGAGAGTCCTGGACCACGACGACTACTTGGATGACCTGGATGATGAGGACTTTGAGGACGAGACCCCCAAGAGGCGAGGCAAGAGCAAGTCCAAGGTGAGTGACGTGTTTTCCTGCAGTCAGATCCCAGAGGTTCAGTGCGTAAACCGGTCGGCATGATCATGGTCAGTTTCAGTGTTGGAGTGCGAGTCGCTTCTGGACAGTTTTGTGGTCAGTTTCGTCACATGTTTTTGAGATGTCTTCTGTAACAATTTATTGCAGAAAACGTGTTAAAATGCTGATAACCGAGGAGTTGAGATCAAACAACCAGAGTGGCAGTTACAATTACACTCACTGCTAAAGTTACAATCGTTTTAATTCTCCATAAGCCTTTTTTAACCATATTGTGGCAGTTTTATTTTTGGACTAAATGTGTTATTGTTACTCTCAGGAGAATAATTTTACTTTTTTTTCTGCTTTGGTCTATTTCTCGCTTCGCTTCAATAACGCACCTATACTGTACCTGTGTACTGACAACCCCATCGTAGCCTTTCAGTTCTTGTTTTGTATCTCGTTCTATGTTGAATTTAAAGTGTTTAAAACCTAGATTTAAAAAGTCAAGAAAAAGGTGAATTGTTGTTTCAGTTGTATTGTCTGACTCACCTGTTATCGGGTTGTAGGGTCGCAGTGACAAGAATGGCAAGAAGAAACAGGAGGCTGCCGCCGCAGCGCTGGAGGAGCGGGACAAACCGTACGCCTGCGACAGTGAGTACAAGCTTCTGTGGCGACGTCTGTGTGTCATGCATGTCAGCAAGAGAGGCTTTTGCTTTTTCTCCCGAAAGACAAAAACAACCCTTCTGCCATGCATGTTGTGATCTGAAAGACCCCATTTGGAACTTAAGTTTGACAACATAGAAATTGGAAAAGCTGAATGCATTTTTAATAAAAAAAATGTTTTCTTTTGCCGCTCCTTGTTTGCTTTTGTAACTTCCTGCTGGCCACGGCTCACCGTGCAAATGCAGGTCCGCTATATGAGTTTGCTGCTCGCACGTCAGCGAAAAAGGAACAATGTGAAAATAAGTTTAAAAACTAAATATTGCTGGTTGTCGGGTGATGAAGAGCGTAATTTTGTTGTTCCATCTTGGGCCTTTTTGGACTGTAGTTCTAATCAGCCGCCATCACTATAACCCTTTTGTATGACCGTGTTTGTGTGTGTCAGTCTGTGGGAAGCGCTACAAGAACCGTCCAGGCCTGAGCTACCACTATACACACTCTCACCTGGCGGAGGAGGAGGGCGAGGACCGCGAGGAGATCGAGGCACCACCCACTCCTCGCCAGCCTGAGGAGCAGAAGAGTGAGTCACTCTGTAGTGCTGAGTGAGAGACGGGGGGGTTTGCATGCCATGTAGTGTGTGTGTGTGTTTGAACAAGGGAAGTCTCTCTCTTTCTTTTTTAAATTTTAATATTTATCTTATTAAAGATATATTTATCTTTTTGAATATTTGGGATTTGACGCAGTGTTCCCGACTGAAACATGACATGCTTGCACAGTTGGGATTCATGGGGTTTTTTTTGTTTGTTTTTTGAGGATGTCATCCATGTTTCGAATTTTTTTTTTATTTTTTCCCCTCAAACATATCCATGGCATTGCTATTATTTTCTTTTGTGCACGCGACACCGTGTTAGCCAGTACTTTGAACAAGTGCGTTTTTCAGCTGTCACTCATTCATTAGTTTGACTCATGATTAGGAGATAAAGGGTGTTGTTGGCTGATTTGGCATCAGGCTTGTAAAACTGCTTCAAAGTTTAAAATATATGATATATAAACTGTATTATACTGCAGTTAGAGAAACTCTGGTAGAAGATAGATAGTGATATTTAACTCCTCTTCACTGATAACTTCGTTTAAATTGACAGTTCTATTGTGCACTGAGTGGTTTCTTCACTCCTTCTCCCACTCAGCGACTAAGAAGGGCCCCAATGGGCTGGCACTGCCCAACGATTACTGTGACTTCTGTCTGGGAGACTCCACCTTAAACCAGAAGACTGGCCAATCAGAAGAGCTGGTGTCCTGCTCAGACTGTGGACGCTCAGGTATGAACTCGTCATGTCTCTTTCATTAATAATTGGCTATTTGCTAAGCCCCCCCCTTAGTTACTGTTGCTGTGTCTGTCGAGCATGGCACACATTCAGTTTACAATGATAACAGTGCCAGGTTTACCATCGTGATTCTCTGTAATTTATCTAACAATGGGTCTTTGATCTTTGACAGAGGTAACTGACAAATGGTAACTTCATTAGTAGGTTCAAAATGTGTCTCTGTTTGCAGCTCACTTGTTTTAAAATGAGAAACTTATAGAAGGCGTCTTGATGGCCATAAACATATTGTGCTAAAAGATTGAGGCTAAATCTGCAGGCAAAGAGTCGCATCCTCATCAGTCCACGCAGAAGTCTTGGCTGAAAGGTACAAATCTTTTAGGATAAGGATTAAACGGTTTGCTCGGAAAACGTGACGGTTGTCTCGGGTAACACTGGCTGGAGTTAACAGAAATACAATTAAGAGCAGGACAGAGCTGCTAACGTTGGCCTGAACTCAGATAGCATCCAGGACCGGCTTCAAGACAGCGGAGAAATACTATACAGTGATGTGCTAGTTGTTACTTTATGTAGTTATTTAATAATGTGCTCCTTGGTGTTGGAATTAATGTTCGGTTACTACTGTAGCAAGTTTGCTGGACATGCTAATGTTTGCAGCTTATGCTAAAGCAGGGAACTAAAGTATTTAATATATTCATTACACTTTGGCTCTTGTGTTTTTGGTTTTGGAAAGGCTAGAAAAAAGGACAGAACCCCTCCAAACTTTTCTAAATGCAGGTCATCAGTCTTCCTACAGCCCCATGCACACCACATTATCATGGGGAGAAATCCAAAGCTTGACAGCAAACAGTCAAATGAAGCTAATAAAGTCACTTTTCAAGCAACTAGCTGGTCACAACTAGAGCACATTTCATTGTAATTTTTAACTTATTTGATAACATTTCTCTCGTGTCCGCTCCTTCCTGCAGGCCACCCAACGTGCCTGCAGTTCACACCAGTGATGATGGCTGCAGTGAAGACCTACCGCTGGCAGTGCATTGAGTGCAAGTGCTGCAATGTTTGCGGCACCTCAGAGAATGACGTGAGCCCCTTTTAATATTTCCATCATATGTGTCCTCAGTGTCTCCCAAAAATCTTCTTTGGTGACGGAAAAGGTCAGTAAAGAACTTGAGGTCAAAAAACACATTTTTAATCCACTTTACAAGAAGGAAACTCTGGCTCATTCTTTAACGTTTACTTTAAGTCCACTAAGCCATTTCATTTTTGAAGATAGAAACAACACAAAAACATGAGGATATGCTAAATATGAAACTATTCCTTCACTGTCACTATTAAATCTGCACTCTCCTTCTCTTCATAAAGCTGCACCCACAATTTTAAATCAACCATTGCTGAACCATTACTGGCACTGCAGCTAGGTTTCATCATGAAGACAAGTTGGTGGTAATGGCTCCAAGCGACTTCACAGTGTCAATGAAATGTCCAGCTTTAGCCTGATGTTTTTGGAAGGAAATGTCTCTCTTTTTCTTCTTGTCTGATCAGTAGACTCAGACCATGATGTTGTGTTGTTTTAGGACCAGTTGCTGTTCTGTGATGACTGTGACCGAGGCTACCACATGTATTGTCTAAGTCCCCCCATGAATGAACCACCAGAGGGTAAGTTGACACTAAACACTTTACTGCAGAAGTGAACAGACTCAAAGGACATGTGCATCCCCTATATCATCACTATGTACTAGGTTAAAGGCCGGTCCCATGAAGGTCAACTTGATCCACAAGGCACCCGCAATTCATCGGGTCTGATCTGTTGCCTCTAATTATTTGTTCAGAGAGTTCTCAGAAAACCTCATGGGACTATGTGCCCTTTCCCTCATAAATGTGTTCTTTACAGGCCTGCTGCACATGGGTAGTTTCCCTAGCAACAGCTACAATGTCAAACCACATGGTTTTGTGTCTTACAGGGAGCTGGAGCTGTCACCTGTGCCTGGCTCTGCTGAAGGATAAAGCCTCCATATACCAGCAGAACCAGAGCTCTGGACCTGAGTGACATAGCAGCAAGTCCTATCCCCTCAGTAACGGGACATCACCCCCGATGGAAACGTCAGACCTCCTCTCAGTTCGGAGTACCTGGGCTCTGTCCAGATGTAGCTGAGGCAGATCGCAGATCAGCTTTAGAAGTCTTAATATCTACAGCATCAGTGGGGTGGGGGGGGAAATCAGTCAACATGGGGATCAAACTATCACTACCAACCTGCCTGCAAAGCCCCTGAGGCTTGCCGTCTAACACATACATATTGTGCGTATATATACAGTATAGACACACACTCTCTCCTGGACTGTTACACACACTAGATACAGAGACAGAGAGCATGCAGTAACCATAGTAACGGCTGTCTCCATGGGAGCTCCCAGGAGCAAACGGATTAGCATCACAGCTAATTATCTGCACCCTTTCACACTCGAAGACACAGTGTGGACTGTCGAGACAACACCGTTTCTTTTCTGCCAAATTATCTATTTTTACTTCATGAATGTGGGAGAAAGTAAAAATCACCACGTATATGTGGTCGAGGAATATTATTATTACTATTGTTATTGTTCTGGTTACTAGTGGACTTTTGTAGTGGCATTTGTCTATGTACTTTTGTCTGATCCATTGGAGCATTACTCTTTCAAGGTTTCCCTTGAGGGGATCCGGTCAGTGCCAAGGCCCACGTCATATGAAATACAAACAACAATGACCCACAGAGCTCATCATAATCACGTAAACCACCTGTCATTTTAAATCAGTGGGACATAGATAGTGGGGGGAAAAGTCTTAATTTTTTGCCAACAAAAAAAACTTGCTGAAACTCATGAAGCTGTTAGCACAAAATATTTGGCCTGTCTACTTTTAAGGTTGCACCAAAATCAACTTTTCATAGCTCTTTCTGTTACTGGGTAGATCAGTTACTTTAACCCAAAACTAGACAATTGAGCATATGCTGTAAGTTGGGCTGATGAGACACAAACATTTAGTGTAATGTCTTCAACATTCCTTCTCCATCCGACAGAACTAACATTCTCTTCTTTTTTCTTTAAATTGAAAAACCTGCCTTTTGATAAGTCAGATCATTTGTGTTCTTATCACGGAAACAGACTGCTGTTAAGTCCAGCGCGTGAAACTAGTCATCATAAAGGTGCATCCTTTTCTCAAAGAGGTTCTGTGCTAGCTTTTTAGAAACCGTTTGGCAGTTGCATCATCCTTCACGCGTCATTTCTAAACATCTGCTGTCAAAGTTACGACACACAGTCATTTACAAACTATAGCTGCTTTTATCATTTTCCACGCTGAGGCAGATTTGCATGCAGATTGCACCCGTATGAATGCACACACACGCTCATCACAAGTGTTGTTTTTTTTGTTGTTGTATTGTTTGTATTTTATTTTTTTTACATTTTATATTACCTGATATTCCATTGGTACTGGGAGTTTTTTCTAGTAGAATTTTGTAACGTCTATGGTATAGCAAACACTTCAAGTATATAGCTCCTAATGCATTCTATGTACTGTATTGACTTTTTCTATTTTTGTTATGACTGTGACATGTTTGGATTTATTTGATTATTCTGATATGTCAGACCTCCATTATGAGTATTTGTAAAATGATGTACTTTGTTGTACTATTTTTATTTTTACATTTCTTTGGTATCAAAGCTGATTTAGCCTGACTGAAATAAAAATCACTTTGAATTACGTGTCCATTGTAACTGCTTTAAATACATCATTTCTAGCATATCCTGCCTGTTGTAATTTCACAATGTAGTTGATATATATTTTGAGCAGCAGATAGTCGTCTGTGCTGCAGATGACTTAAATACCATGTTGTTTCTGTGTGTCCGTCCACACTAGCGACTTATTTTAAGCAACTCTTATGTATGCTGTTCACACTGGAAAAGTGACAAATCATACAAAGGTAATGGAGGACCTACTCACAGCTGTACAATGTTTATAAACAAATTGGATGACGGTGAGACAACTCCAGGAAGAGTCAGCAAAACCAAAAATAAGTATTAAATCTTTGGAAATTACAGCTTGACATCTACGTGAAATGTGACTGACCAACGTCCACTGGCACACACATTGTACAGTTCCTATGGCAAAGTTTGTAGAGTCTTTCTAAGAGCTAAACTGGCGTAATATGACAAGTAGATTACATTACACACTCTATAATGCATACAGTTAATATGTAGTGTGGATTTAAGTTACAACAGGATTTCTGTTACAGCTGACCTTCAGTCCTGTGAGTGTCCCGGCCGGCTTCTTGGAGCTCCCTCTCCCCAGCCTGCTGAACTGTCCCTGGTTCTGAAGTGCTGCAGGTAACACAGACACTGAAAGACAGCACACTGGTCTGTATCTCATCCAAAAGTTACTCTTGCTCAAGCTCGTGTAACTTGTAACTATTGCTCTGTTGTTCTGTTTTTTTGTAAAGGGCCATGTACGATATACCAGAGCTTAACGCTGATTTGCATCAACTTCCTCTCAGGGCAATCGCATCCTTCATTATAACAACTGAATTCTGTTGGGAAAATGCTGAAATTTAGACTTCTGTGGTTTGATACCTCACATTTGCTCTAATTCACATCACATTTATTCATTTTAAGTGCAGGTGAAGATCAACATGAGGGTTTGAATGAGCATTTGACAAGAGAAACCTCACAGAACAAAAACGTTTTATTGCACTCAACAACATACACTCAAGGGACTTGCTCCATAAACACCTTGTACTATACAGTCGCCTTTGTTCCATCACAGAAACACCACCTCTGTGCTGAGAAGCTTATAGGAAATGTACAAGGCCAAGACAACAGTGGCTTAGTGCAATTATCTGGAGCATGATGATCAGCCATGCTATGCTGTTTACAACTACACACACAAAGGTATGATTAAAACTTGACATTAAATTTAACATAACTGCACACACTGAGAAGCAACTATATCAACTGTATAATCATCATCTGGTCATTGAGGTTAGTTGTGGCAGTTGTAAAGTACTGATAAGTAAACGAACACACTTTGGGGTTCCTTATACAATAGCCTTGGTTTCAGAACACAAATTCAATACTTTATACATTTGCTGTGAGACATAGTGCATCATCAGTTGGGTTTGATTTCACAAAATCTGGGCTAGAGGTGCTCGGTACAAAACTATGTAAAATACTTGTTTATCAAAGGTAAACAATGCAGCTGTCAGGAAGCCGCAGTAACGCTGCTCAAACATGTACAGCCACCGTGAAAGTAAATGAAAATTCATTTGTCCGTACATTTGATTAATAATGGCAGCAAGCGAAGGTGGAAAACAGGTCGGACCACATTTTTGTGCGTCCTTCCGTATGAGTGTGTGAGTGTTTGTCCTCTACAGCCTCTCGAAAAAGATGGAGCAGAGGAGGAAGATGGCGTAGAACAGAATGAGACAGAGCCCCAGCCTGCGGTCCAACCTCCAGCAGTTCAGATGGACACACAGGACCTGAGGAGGGGAGGGACAGAAAAAGAGAGAGCTTAATTTCCTGTTGCACGGCCCTAAAGATGATCTCATATTTCCCAGAGTCTGAAAAACAGAATCAAGCGCACTCATGCCTCTACAGAAAAAGGATCGAATGAAAATCACAAGTGAAGAAAAACAGGCAGCTGGTGTTGGTGCAGACTTTGTTTACTCTCAATTTAAGAAATCATTTCATTAACTGAATTTGAACAACAATGGTCAGACACGGTGGAGTGGAGATCTACTCACGGTGAGTATGACCGAGGCCAACAGCAGAATCACTGAGTACACAAGGCCTTTGCTGTTGATTGTCACCTAAAAAACAGAGATGATAAAGCATTAACATGTCGATTTAAAATCACTTTATGATAAATTCCTTGTCTTACAAGGTTCCTTCAGTTCAATCGAGGAGTTGTTCCATAGTTAAATGCAGTCATTTACTGACTATATTCACGCAGACTAACACACACACACACACAGAGATATGTCTTTATTTCTCCATGATGCTAAACAATATTCAGACTATTTCATATTCAGAAGATTTCCTTTTTTCTTTTCCTTTATTGCTTAACAGTGGTTGGCCAAGAGGTGACAGGAAACAAGGGGAGATAGAGGGGGAAATGGTATTCAACAACGCTCCCCCACTGGAATCGAACCAGAGACATTGCAGTTGTTAAAAACCTGCTGACTTTCTGGCCTTTGTGGTACGTGGTTTCAAAGTACTACCATAAATATACCAGATGATGATGAGATTGAAAGTTAATTCTCCCCCTTCGGAAACAGTGGCTGACAAAAGAACCTTAGCACAAGTATAGAGTATGCATCTGCCTCATCAAACGTCCCAGCTGAAACGATTTATGTTACAGCCTCAAAAGGGGAAAGTTCCAACCCTGATCCTGAATGTGTGCACCCGTGTGTGGACACCACCACTAGGATATTGCTATGTTTATAGGAGCTGTAGATGAAGCTGAAGATTAGGTAGAGAAAAACAGTTGGTGTTACCACTGATCCATAGGTGACTACGATAGTCCTAAGCGCCCAGGGGAATCCCAGGCCCAGCAGCACATCGAAGATGTTACTGCCAATGGAGTTGGACACAGCCATGTCGCCCATCCCTGCAACATTTGACACAAAATGGAATTCATGTGACAACGTGTATTGCAAATGACAGTAGACATCAAATGGCCCGATGGAGGTCGTGAGATGCGGTTGAAAGCTCCAGAAAAGTTAGTGGACCCTGAGTTAAGAATGGTTCACCAAACCAGTATTTTCCAGGCTCAAGAAGGAAACTTCACACTTGATAGTCTGATTTAGTTTTGTAACATACTAACATGTACGGAAAAGCTAGGTGGTGTAAATGGTTTTAATCAACGGTGTAAATATGTGTTCAGGCAGGTTAAATGCACACACACACACACACACACACACACACACACACACACACACACACACACACACACACACACACACACACACAC
>JAVQJF010043498.1:0-13873 GCA_036023855.1 Gadopsis marmoratus | reverse complement strand
TCATTCTTGCAAATAGATACAGAGAGTTTTTTGGCACCAGGCCTTTCTTGTGAGTACTTCTATAGTGTTATTCTAGAGGACTTATTATAATAAGATATAAAGTGTTGCTGTAACTTGGTGTCTGATATGATGCTGCTGTTGCTGCAGCGCAAACTATTGATGGGTATATTGCATTTGTCAGCCCACCCACCCAATATCACCACCAGCCGTCACTGATGACCATCATCACAGGAGCTGGACTGCTCACTGCCAAGATGCCCGGGTCGTCACATCTCTGAAAACACTGGAGCATATTTATAATTAGGCATTATTCAGATAAACTAACCATATTTTACAAATTTTAATGGTTGCTTTCTCACCTAAAAAAAAAATCAAAACTGCAGATTCTGCAGACTGCAAAAACAGCAGTCCTGGATGAAGCTTTCAGCTTGGCTCATAAACTCCACCATCACCACGGTGATGGACCCTGCAACACTAGGTGTGACGCTGTGAGAGGCGTCCCACAGTCCTGCAGTGGTAATCGTTTTCCTTGTCCTTCTTTGCTTGGTCTCTCTGATTCGTCCGTCTTTCCTCCAAAACTCTCCCCACCTTTGTCTCTCCCGACTGCTTCTTTTGAACTGTCACCGTCAGTCAGTCATCACCACAATCAGCTGATCGGTCCCAGCTGTGGCTTCACAGAAATGGGCTGCTGGGAGTCGCAGTCCCAGGCCCCGCCGCCGTAATGTCCTGTAAGCCCTGGCATAACCATCGGGCGGGGACATGCTGTCCGGCGATGACATGGCCTCTCACAACGTCACATAGGCTACCCCAAGTCACCTCCCAAAATTTCCTCCATGACATGAGCAGAGCACGAACACTTCTTGTCATTTTAAATGTATTTGGCTAGATGACGTGTTCCAATTCAGAGAAGAATACGGATTGAGAGAAACGTAGGGTTCATACGTTTCAGCTTGCAACAACACACATGCACTTCAACTTTGACTATTCATGTGTGTGTTCTCTTTTTTCCTCTTTTTTATTGTCTTTTGAACATTATCATTTCCAAATATTAATTATTTACAGCTTTTCAACACATCCACAAATCATATTGAACACATCGAAATGTTTTAGACCATTTTTGATCCCGTAGTACACAGTTCTACTGACAGTGAAGGTTTTTTATACACAATACATATATTTTCTAACTTTACTCAACAAACAAACAGTCGAAGAGTAGAACACGACACTTTACAATACAATAGTGAATCAACTTAAAGAAGAGCAAATCAAAATGCAAATTTGGCTATGGTTTCTCATTCTCACAATTTACCCATTAAACTCCTGCACAAGAAGGGTGAGGCTCAGGAAAACAGCTGACACCCTGAGGTACTGGTTACCCATGGGTGGGTGGGGTTAACAGGACCAGAGGACACAACTCGTCTAAACGCTAATAGTCTTTAGACAATCAGAGGAGATGAGGAAAATAAGTGTGATGGAGAGATGAAAATAACTTATTATGGCTCACCACAACACATGTGTGAACACAAAAAATGTGAAGAAAAGAAACATATGTATTTTGGTCAAAGCAGAAAGTGATTCTGCAGACACATTATATGACTGACACGCTTATTGTTAGCTGAACACTCACACACTGCAGCACACACTCTGCTGTCTTTACCTTCTATTTTGAACCCATTTTAACTTTCATCTTCAATGCTCAGCCTGGTCTTGCAGCCTTTCTTTCTGTCCCGCAGCGAAAATGACATGTTTTTGTGTTTCTTTCCCCCCAATCTCAAAAGCAGACAAACAGGGCTTTGCAGTTGACCATTCAAAGATGGGAAGAGAAAAACTGCTCTGGCTGCAAACAAAGCTCCCTGCAAGAAATCGAACTCAAGCACAAGAAGGCTTTGTAAAACAAATGGCTAGAGATTGCTCTTTTTGCTTTTTAATATTATTTCTCTTTTTCTAGCCAAGCAGTGAGTATTTCTGGCAACTTTGTAACGATGAAACAGAATCCACTTTAAGTAAGAAATTGAAGCTAAAGCAAGAAAACAAAGATACGTGCCTTTTAGATTTCTTCCTACCACCAAAGGATTTTGTGAACGCAGCACTGGACATACAATTTTCATTTTATTTCTACACAGGCAGCTTAAAAAGTTAGACAACTAAAACTGTAGTTAAAGTACTCTTATCCTCGTTTTGTCAGAGGCCTACCAGTAACGCCCAATTTAAAAAAGGAACTTTACTCTTGACAAAGAATTATTGATACAAATGGTAAAATTAAAACAGAGACAATCAGCTTTAAACTGCCCATCTGCTAAAATACAATAAAAAAAAAAACAAGGCAAACAGGAAGTTAAAACAAAAGCCAAAAATTCCATATAAAAGAAAAGGAGGATCTATTATACTAATTTAATGTACTTCAATTCTTCATGCTAATCTTGTTATTGGCCAAACATGTAAAAATAGGCTCCAACAGAGGGCGTCCTCCCTGACCAATCAACAACCAGTATGCAATATTGACATTGCGTTGGTCCAATGATAACTTCCAAATAGCAGTAGCTAGCTACTTACAAACACAAACAAAGTCAAGCATGGAGATACATACACACGCATAGGTCATGCACAAACACACACACACACACATGTAAATTGCATACCCTTTGTATGTATTTGTCCTTTGCTTTTAACCCATCCCGCCGTCCTTCCTCCTCAGTGGTCGTCCTTTAATATGGCGACCGGGGGCCAAGTCCAAGTGCCCATGCCCTGTCTTGGTCAGGGACAAGGCAGGAGAGCAGTCCGTTCTTCTTGCATGTTTTTCCTTGTATTGGGTTATATATATATTTTTAAGGAGGAAACCCCTAGTGAGCATGGGGAGAACATGCAAACTCCACACAGAAAGGCCTGGTCCCCCAGGTGAATCGAGCCCAGGACCTTCTTGCTGCCACAGCTTAGCTTAGCTTGTTGTAGCAGCTCTGAAGGACTATTAAGATAATGGCAATAATGAATTTGGACTGGGGGCTGCCGCAGTGACAGGACGACAGGAGAAAATGTGATTTGAAGCCTCGTGCCTTAATGACTTGAATGTTTTTTTAGTCAATTTACCTTTTTGCAGTGAATATTATTTTGGGCTATGCCAACTCATGGCACATCCAGTGTTCTCAAACCCTCCATCTAAGCAGACGCACAAGAAGGTTATTTTAGAACATAAAAAGCAAGGGCAATTAGAAATGTTACAAAAAGGACAGCGAAAGGGACAGGTCTGAGTACTAGGAAGCAGGACTGCGTTCAGCTGCTATCCCATCACACATTCATGAAATATTCATAAAAAAGGGAGTGAATCCATCAGTTCCCGAGTGAAATCAAAGTATCCTCTTAAAAGCTCCAAATATGGTGCAGATCACTTTAAATAAAAAATAACTGCGTACATCTTATCCGCCAGGTGCAAAGGAACCGACGCTGTGAAATGTCTTTTTGAAATATGACACTGCACAACATGAATTACCAGAGGCTTGCTTCCTGTTACACCTGCTGGAAACCTGCATCATAAACACCTTATACAATTTACCACATCAACAACACGCCCTGCAGTGAAACCACGAGGCCTGACAATTGGTTAGGATGGTGATAAAGTGCTGAAATCCTCTCCGGGGGACAAGGAGAAGTAGTGTTCATGAAGATGTGGCTGCCATATGCCTGGTCCTGTATGTTCTTTACAACATGCTGAGACAGCAGGGAGCTGACAGTTGGAGAGAGGTGGGGGGTGTAAAAAAAGGGGATTATATTAACTCTTCTAAGCGAATGTGAAATCTTTGAACTGCTGCTGGTCAAAATGTTGTTTTCAAAATTTAGAAAAGGAAAGATTAATCCCTGAAAGTGCCATGCTCAATTGGTCGTGAATAAAGAGGCCAGCAGCGGAGGCAGCGTTCTGAATGAGCTGTCTGATAGATTACACCAAGATGTCTAACTTGAGCTCCGAGCAATAACTTTCATTGTTTCCTCCTTGTTGCCAAATACATTGATTTCTGTCTTGTTTTTATTTAATTGAAGGAAACGTAATTGCATATTGAACTACTCCCTCTCTAAGCATTGATAAAGTGAGTCTAAGGGACCATAGTCACTTGGTGAAAGAGCTAAGTAAATCTGAGTGTTGACTGCATAGCTGCGATAAGCAACATTATTGTCATGTATAATTTGACCTAGAGGGAGCATGCACAGGTTCAATAAAAGCAGCCCAAGAATAAAACCCTGAGGGACTCCACGTGTCATGGTGATCCGTTCAGATTTATGTTCACCAGTGGCAACTTCCTGCCTACGAGATATGATCTGAACCAAGTGAGGACTATACCAGATAAGCCCACCCACTTTTTCAGTCTGTAAGAGAATGTAAGTCAAGCAACATACTCCAATTTATTACAATAAATACGGTATAACCTCTGTCTCCGTCAAAGATGACAAACAAACTTCCATGGGTGTCCATTTTTTCTCCACTTTTAATCTGATCTGAAACAACACAAACACAGAATGGCATTAAATAGTGATTTGGAGCCAGTTGCGTAAAATAGACCTAGTGTTTGATTTAAATCTAATCTTAAGTCAGAGTTGATAGAAACTTAAATGTACTTGTTGCATAAAGCTTCCCCATGAGTGACTAGTGCAAATCTGACTAAGATAGACTGTCGCGCAATGCATTTGGCTGAAATTAACTTGAAGAGAACAAATGGCAGATGCACTAACACTAAGCGGCGAAAGATCAATGCATTTTACTCCTGCTGAAAACCTGCTGGAGGAATGCAATGCTGAAAAAGATGTTGTTGTTTAGTACTTTTAAAACGGAAATTTGAAGCGACACCAAGAATGGGAGAAAACAACTGAAACAGCCATTTGGTCGTTAGAAACGCCAAAGATATTCAGAAACATTTGGGCCAGAGAGCAGAGTTGAGGAAAAAACAGCAGCATTAATGTAGTTATTTCAATCTCTTCAAGGCTGTTTTACAGATCAGGCAAAGCAGGCAACTGCCCTGCGGTTCCATACCCTCAGCGGCCCCAACAGATCCCACGTTCACTGTGTTTATGGTTTGTGGTTATTTGCTAAATGCCAATGTTGTTTGAGACTATGCACCAATAAATTACCAGTAGATTTAAAGTCATCTCAAAAGGTACCTTTCTGAGTTTTTTCCACTACTAACAGTACCGAGCAAAGCTGTTTTTAGCTTGTCCACATTTAGTTTGTATCCTGGTGCACGTGCACGAGGGTGCATTATGTAAACCACGCAAGGCACAAAATATTTTGAAATATCAGCAATGTCATGAGGGAGGAAATGCATTTAACGTGTCTGTAAACCCTCAAGGGGACACACAATGCGTTCTGGTCAGACACCAGAGATACAAACTGGGGCTAAATCTCAGCCAACACTGATATTCCACCATGAACCCTCTTTGGGTTATTTAAATCTGTCTCCAGTCGACCAGTGCGAGGACTGATAGCCCACCAGGGTGACAGCACTGGCCCTAGGCTAAAAGAGCCTCTCCGGTTTCTTTCCAGGCTTTTAGCCGTTATTAACATCAGCAGTATTGATTGTGCTGCTCTGAGCAACAGATGGACACAGGCTTAGGGGAGAGCAGAGTCTGGCTTGTCTGTCATTCACCACCTGGGACTATGATCTACTGTAAAACATGAACAATGGTGGACTGGGCTAATCAATACAAGGTGCCAGTGATGATGATGAGTCTCTTGCTTGGATGTGAGAATTACTTAACAGATGTCTAGGAAAGCTATGCAAACGGGCGTACGGGCATAAAACGGGTAGACACTTTGAAATGCCGTAGGAAAAGCATAGGTGTAATGGTAACCTTATTAATGGCTGCATTCCAGGTGGTGCTCCAGTTCCATGGCCCTGCTATTGTTTGTGCTGCCTCACTGATATGGCCAATGGAAAATCTAAATGACAGAGCTATCATCATTAATCACTGTGAAAAGGTTCTGTAAAACCTAGTCATTCTACTGGAGAAATAGCCTAAAATTACTGTGAATCTACTGAAGCAGGTGAAAAGCAACACATTTATATTCAATTCAGTTTTATTTATATAGCGCCATATCATAACTAAGTTGTCTCAGGGCACTCTTTCATATACAGCAGGTTTAAACCAAATCTTTAAATATCTTTCCTAGCATAAAATGTTCTTAGCATAAAATTTGTGAATTACACATTTTCAGAAAATTCACCAATAAAAGCCAGTTTAAGATCTATGAACATTGCTATAAGGTGGAATTTGTCAAATTCTGAAATGTACGTCATTATTCACTTGAACACAAAATATTCTGTTACTTTCATCATCTGTTAGCCTAGCAGGCAAGCTAGCCTCACATATAAAAAACAGACTAATTTTCTCAGTTTCTTTCCTTTACTAAAATAAGAAGTTATAGTTTATGCAACCACAAACAGTGCACCACTTAGAACCTTTCTAACAACTGTCAGTCAAACAAAATGGACAAGATGACAACTCAGTAAATAGGACGTATGTACGTGAGACAGAAATGGATCATAGACATACAGCACACCATCTAAAGGCTCCACCATTTCATAAGGTCAACAGTAAACCCTTCACACATGTAGGCACATGTTTTTACATAATAGTTTGCTTCATCGTTTATCACCAGACATAGCAGAATCTTCCTGTACATTACGTTTCCACCAGTAACTCCAACAGACATGCATTAGGGACGCCTTCAACCGGTCACACAGAGCCTTCAGACATTATCGCTGTGTCGTTTTGGGATGTCCCCAGGGGTTAATGCAATATTTGAAGTTTTGTAATACATGACAGTGTATTCCGTCAGTAGCCTTAAGCTGAATTGACTCTTTGAAATGGATTGTTTACAGTATTATCATCACATCATGGGTGAATGAGAGGGAAATTATAAAGCGCTATGAATAAAAGCACTATATTAATGCAGTCCATTCATTTGGTTCAAATTATTTTGAACTTTTCTCTAGATCACAGGGACATGAAACATGGTAACCAGCAGATCAGCCTCCCTCACTACATCTCATACATATTTTGATCATATTTTTTTTTCAGCTGCAAGCAGTCAGACTGGATTCTGTCAGTTCAGTTTTTACAATAGATGGTAGACACAGATAGTTGATTCTGTCTGGTCTAATATGTGCCAAGCCAGCTAGCCAATGGTTACATTATGACATGCCTCACTGCCTCACCATACACCCAACTAATAAAAGTGGGCACAGCAGGTAATAAAATGAAGCATGATTCAAGAACTGAATTTTCCCCCTTCAAAGTGACTGACAAATTGACTATGGTTATAGTTCAGGAGATTTGAACAAAACTCTAAAATGGAACGAGGAGGGGAAGTATGAATCTCAATGTCTGAGTGAAGGGGAGAGCTGTCAATCATCTGTCGTCCAGCATAAATTAAATGAGATGGGTCTCAAGCGAATCCATCCACGATGTTGCCAACAGACCACAATGAGTTAGCCACCGGAGTAAGCGGCAGTCGGGTGGTCCCAGGCACGTGCAGTTAAAGTGTGGACGTGCGTCCTCAGCCACTTGACACAGAACGTTTCAAATATGTAGGCGTTTGCATTCCAGGGTTGTTACAAGAAATTGAAAACTGCATGCAGTGTTTTTCCCAAAAAGTGTCACCCGGGAATAGGTCTGTGATGTCTGATTTTGGGACTTCCGGTGATGTGGTTACGTCACGGAATAAAAACCGCTTTCAGTAAGGAATTACTTTTAATAGGAAGGTCGTAGGAGGATGGACGTTGCATTTATTCAGAGGACCATTTCCTATTGATTTAATGTACCCAGTTAATGTGCGTACAAATAATATCTAATATAGCTGCCATAGACTCCCATTCAAAAATGGTTAGGGAGTGGTTAGGTTATGGGGTAAAATCTACTTTGATGAAACAAAATAAATTTTATTGTAGGAAAATTGAAAAAATAGAAATATGATTTCTGTTACCAAAAACTCTGAGTACATTAAAATGGTAAAATTCTTAAGGTTGCAGTGAATGAACTTGAGTTATCTGGCAGGACAAATGTCAGCCAGCTGGAGTCCCTGCTCTAGTCCTTGGTACTATGCATCTGGAATTAAAGACACATGAGGTGAATCGTGTGTCTGTATACTGCCATGCAAGGAACTGGACTGTCTTCAAACCTCATTTCATCATGGCCACTTGATACATTTGTCACAGTGGTATTTCATTAGGCCACAAATTCAATAAATTTGCTCTCGCTGCACATCACTCTTTGTAAGCCTCATTTCATAAATCTGACACTGCCAGCACACTCACACAATCACACACACACACTCTCACACACACACACACACACACACTCTCACACACACACACTGGACAACCAGCCCGGCTGAGATGACATGTGACAGTTGGTGGGTGATTTGTGGATGCTGCTGGCTGACTTGTGTGCATGCAGAGCACAAATGAAAATGAATAGGACGACAGGGAGCACAGAGGGCAGGGAGTGGAGTGGCGTTTGGGCGTAGGCGTGGTGGGGGGACTGAAACACAGACAGGGGTGATGGGGTGAGCTGGTGAGTCTAATCAAATACCCAAAGGAGGAGCAGCGAGGGGGACAGAATTAGTCTTTGTTTTTTTACATTTATTTGCTAAGAATTCACATTTATTCATCACTTTTGAGCAGGAAGTGGACAGTATGACCAACATTCTGTAACACACCGCTGTATGAATGTAGACAACCATGTCTCCTTTACAATGTGTTCATGCTGTTAGGCTTATTAGTGAATGTAAGAAGAAGATGGTGGCTTTGGTTGAATACTGAAAAAGTCAACTGGCTCCGTCTCATACTTAAAGCCAGCGGTGACTGTCTATTAAACCAAAACCAGTCTCTTCCAAACCATAACCAAGTGCTTTTAGTTGCCGAAACACAGCCATAAAAATGTTAATCGTGCTTCAGGTGTTCGGAAGCAGATATTGTGGGAAAACAAGTGTAGCGTTTCTTATTAGGATGATATGAATCATAATCTGAGTGGAACCATATTTCTTTCCAAATTAATTTACTTAAGATAATTAGTTACGTATGATTGTAAACTAGTTTACAATTAGGCTTGTGCCGACTGACTCATATATCTGCAACACTAAGGGCATTTTAACTAACTTACCATCAGAACTAAGATGTTATAAAAATAATCTCTAGCTGTGCCCTCCTGCACATTTAGAGACGTTTCTGGTGGAGCTCTGAGCGACGTTAATCAGGATGAGTGACGAGGGAATTTTAAACGTTTAATTGCAAACCAGTTAGACCCACGTGGGCAATAGACTGGTAGGTGGAGCGGTGCCAGTCCAACTCCAGGACTAATATGTTGTATTTTGGTGACCTTCCTCCTCTTACTGTGTTTTCTGTATTTGCAGCACCTTGCTTAATGTATCTGTTGTGAAACTGGTGAATGCGTTTGAATCACTTGCGGCATTTTGTTTTTAAATGCGACGTACAGTAGCGTTGTCAGAAGCGTAACGTCTTCTTCATCTTCACGAAAGCTTATGAAGGCCATTTAAAACGGACCCCGAGAGAACAGGGTCTGGTGTCCTGCCCTGAAAAGCCAGCGGTATGAAGTCGAACTGCTATGATGGAGGCCAGTGAAAGCAGCGGGGAATGATGACGAGGGCTTTGACGTGTGTGCGCGTGTGTGTCGTACTTCATTGTTTTGGATTCTTAAGATGTTCTGGACGCGAGACCTGAACAACTAGTGTATCTATGAGCTTAGAGGCTCAGAGTGGGTTCGCTCAGTCGCTCGCATGAAGTGGGCAAATGACAGATCCTGGAACACAGGCAAATTAATTCATTTGAAACCCTTTCATGGAAACCTCTCGGGGTATCTGATGTTATCCTGTACCTCATTTAACTCAATGGCCGTGACCATAAAAAGCTGGCACTGACAGAAAGCATGCAGTCACACGGCTGGCTGACTTTAAATGCATCAGGAGACACATTCTTCAATTCAAACTGTCTGCCCATGAAGATGTGTGCGCATATTCCAGAATATAACATGTACAGAATTTGAACATAGAACTTAAAAATCGAACCACTGCTTCAGCTTAATTTAACTGCGTCACCTGTTTTTTTTTTCATTTATTTATTTTTGTAATAAAAACAAATCTAAGCAAAATTACAATTCAGACTGCAAAGCGACACTTGATACCAAAAGACACAGTATATTACTAAAGCAATGAAAATTCCATATACAAAGAGGGAGAAAACTCAATGAAATGAATGACAAATTGTGATATGTTGAAATATTGAAATATTTGATTTGCTACAGAGCAGTTCGTCCAACCAGCTTCTTGAAAAGCTCAGCGTTGCAGTATTTGCACATTTTGAAAAACCTGCTGATATCCAAGTCTTTCATCTTTAACGTGTTCTTTTCTTTTCTGCGTGCATCTCTGCTACCAACTTTGCAAACTGTTGGCTAGTTGGTTTGCTTCCTTACAACGCACACGGCTGACGTGTGTCGCAAGCCGCGGTAACAACGACCAACTGAAATACATGTTCTGAATGCGCTGCATACATGTCCAAAAAATTGTCTTAATCAACAAAATGCTGCTGCATTCACTATAAAAGTGTAAAACGAGTGTGCTTGTACAGGCAGTCACTGTCTGGCTGTCTGAGTCTGTCTGTCCATTTTCCCTCAGTCTGCACGTTTACTGCGCTCTTCCACGTTTTCCAACTCCGTAACCAAACTGTTTAGTTTCAGCGCACTATCAGCCCCAGCGCTTTGGATGCAGGAAGTAGCGTACAGGCTAATTATTCAGCAAAACAAAGCAAGGCTGTGAATTATTGCTGATTAATTAAGCACATATCAGTCTTCCTTGAGGCACTGTGACTTGAGTAATTACCAATTAGCCAGGACCTGATCACGCTTGCCTCTGCATGCTGTCTGCCGCTGTGTGTAGTCACAGTGTGACCCTGTCTGTCTAATTGGTGGCACTTGTATGTTGCCTGTTCTGCTCTAATGACCCCGAGGATGAAATGTGAAATTATAAAACCGGATCAGAGCTCATTAATCACACAATAATCAAATACGCAACCGATTCCATGTACTGTGTTCCTGTCTTTCTTTTACTGATTGCGATGATATATAACAGGTTCTCAACAAAACAGCATCACTGCTGCACACAAACAGTCAAACTGTTCTGTTATTCCACTTTCTCCCCTTTTATTACTAACTACCACACAACTCATCACAAGGAAAACATGACTGGTATCGTTAATCATCTTCAAAATCATGACTAATGCATAATATTCTGAATAAAATCAGCTAATTGCCTGTCTTTAAGGACTCGCACTACACCAATGTCTATCAATTCATTGTACACGTCTGTGCCCAGGGGGCCATTGTTTCATAACCCGCCTACGCTGTCAGTGTATCGCAAGCGTCCTGACAGACAGGAGGCAGGAGGTGAGGCTGGGGAAAATCCCATCCAGCACCCAGACAGTCAACACTACCATCCCACAGGGACGTGTGGACCATCCCCACAGCTCTTCTCAGGAGACCTGCCTCTTAAACTCCTGAGCTTTGCAGATGACAAAGGTCATTTCTGTACATCCATCAGTATCTGGTTTGGAGCAGGACAGGAGCGGAGTAGGAAAAGGTCTCTGCTGCCAGACTGCCCTCCATTCAGGACTATCCAGGGCCCGGAAACCCTGTAACAATAAAACATCCACTTACCCGCAAAATATAAGTTATATATTTACAGTTTAAAATAAACACTGACTGGGGATGGTTGTGACAATTGTCATGTATTCACTTCCTTCCCGACCTTGCATGTGAACTGTCACAGAGTGTGCATTTTTAGGCAATAAAGTATTTTTTTGTTTTTGCAACACATCTATATTTTAATTGTACTGATACTATGGAAGTTAGAATGATGTAACTTGTATCATTGGGTCAGAGAGCAGTCTCTTAGGTAAAATGTGAGGCATTTCATCTGTAATTTCAAACAGCTAGATGAACAATGCCAAGGAAGGAGTCAAATTCCCTGTCTGAAGCTGATTCGGATCCCAGTCCATCTCCATGCAGTGTTTAATTGGAGGGCTCCCTTTCTGCTCACTGGTCCCCGGGGAGCAGGGGTGTGGAGGGAGGCAGGGGGACGCACCTGCCGCCTCTGTGCATCACATCCAGGCAGCTGAGCTGCCGCAACAAAGGGAGGCGCAAACCGCCGCCGCTCCGGAGGTGCTGCATGAAGCTTGCCGGGGAGAGCGAGGAAACCGCCGGAAGTTACTTGACTTTTGCCTTCAAAATAAAAGGTCTGGGTTTGGCGCTCCTTGCCTTGATTTACAGTGAATAGGCGCCTTGTGTCCAAATATAGCAGCTTATCACTGGGTGAATAAAAGTATACATTCACATTAAGGCAAAAATTGGATTGATTGATTGATTACAGTGTTCATAGACACCAAAATGTCAATACTTTTATTCATCAAAAAATATTTTTTACTTGTTTTTTTCCCTGCAAAGTTTTAAAATTGGCAAGAGAAACAAGTAAAAAAGAAGTACTACTGTACAAGGGGTAGGGCTACTGACAGAACAACCAAAACAGTGCTGTCAGTATAATACACAGTGAGACAGATGCATCACTGAAACACGCCGCTGCACAGTTATTGATGGACTTAAACTCATGGATGATGCACGTCGTGGTCCCACCCGTAGTGACGTGCTTCTGTATTGACAGGTATTGAAAGGTGCATGATACACTGTCATTCCTCCTTAAAGCTGCATTAATCAACTTTTGGCCACTATGGGGGGAAGACAACCTGCAAAATCCAATGAGACACCCACTCACACCCTGCCCTTTTCAAGATTTCCAGGCCAACATATTAACAAACAATAGCTGCCGTTTCTCCCAGGATTCTTCCGTATTTTTTCTTCTATCCCGCTGTCCTCCCATTGTAATATTTCCCCATAAATCTCCCGTATTTTTAACCAAATAAAAGAATAATAGGCTAATAATAGTGTTTCCCTCCAGTACAGCAGGTGGCAGTATGTAGAACATTAGCTGTAACATGATACGCGAGTAAACCCAGAGAAGAAGACCGAACTAGAACTAGTTGTACCTGCCAAAAAAGCTAAAACTCTATACAAGTACTTAGCCAAATGGGATTTAATGAAAGGTAAAT
This sequence comes from Gadopsis marmoratus, assembly GCA_036023855.1. Classification (NCBI taxonomy): domain Eukaryota; kingdom Metazoa; phylum Chordata; class Actinopteri; order Centrarchiformes; family Percichthyidae; genus Gadopsis; species Gadopsis marmoratus. Next base: position 719 of record JAVQJF010043498.1, on the reverse strand, counting down.
TCGGGCAAACTCCTGCTTTTTGTAAAGTTTGCCGATCAGATTTTAAAAGCCAGCATGAAAAATCTTTTAATCTTTTAAATGTTTTAATCTACATGGTGGGGCCTCCAGAACATTTCCCTTATTTTAAAATTCCAATGTTGACAGGTATGTAGTAGACTTGGAGGAACATTCCCAAACCATTGCCAGCACATGTCTAATACTGGCTCATCTTTGCTCTATGCTTTGGTCTACACCGCCTCTCTGTAAGCATTCGATTTTTGAACTTTCTTCACCAGCTGAAGCTAGTAATTGTCTTTCTGGCATTTGTCCCTGACAATGGCTGCCTGCTGCCACTTGAAACAGGGCTGATAAGATTTGTTTGTGATTTAATTGTGTTAAAAGTAAACTTTAAATTAAAATAAAAAAGAACCCTGATTAATGTAGCTTTAAAAAAAGCTTAAATTAGATGTGAAGCTGGCTGGACGTTAGTAGACCGAACAGCTGTGTCCGAATCTTTGGGAGTCTTTTTCTTGTGTAATATGGATACCGGAAGTCCATTTGCTGTTTTCTTTCGCGAGCTTGACCCTAGTGAAAGAAGACCAGAAGGTGATCGAAAGAAAGCAGGGATGGAAAGAGGAGGAGGAAATTAGAGAGAGAGAGAGAGAGAGAGAGAGAGAGAGAGAGAGAGAGAGAGAGAGAGAGAGAGAGAGAGAGAGAGAGAGAGAGAGAGAGAGAGAGAG
>JAVQJF010043497.1:0-12728 GCA_036023855.1 Gadopsis marmoratus | reverse complement strand
GCTCTTACCGTCAGGCCTACCGGAGAGGACCGCTGGTCGAGTTTGCGTGCAGCCGGCTGGTGGAGGGTGCAGGCGGGTCTGTGGCAGCGACGGGAACAGCTGAGAGTCGGGAGTCGGTGGAGTTTTCCTGACAGAGGAGTCCGGCTTCAGTGCAGGAAGAGGAGGCGGAGGAGGAGGAGGAGGAGGAGGAGGAGGCGGAGGCGGAGGCGGAGGCGGAGGCTGTGTGTGGACACGCCCCCTGCGCTCCTCTCCGCTAGCGACTGGACGCGGGAGGCGCAGGGCGGAGAGACGGAGCCGCGCCGCCTGCTTTGACAGTCAAACGAGGGCCGGAGCGGAGCTGAGCACCTGTATGGAAACACGCACCTGTATGGAAACACGCAGCGAGGCAGGAAACACGCAAATGAGGACGCGATCCAAGGGGGGGGGGGGGGCAAGCTGGTGTCCGGAGCAGCGAAACGATGAGAAACGTGAGGCTCCGGTTTCTATGCGTCTGTCTTCCACATCGCCTTTTCTTTTTTCCCCCTCAAACCAAGTGAGTGAAGAAAAGTCTGATGGGTCACAACGTGTATCGTCAGGTGGAGACTGTACCGAGCTGCTCTTGTTCCACTACTTGAGAACCACGTCTGTGATCCGAGTGTCAGAAGGGTCGAAGCACCAGATTGAAACTGTCCCCCCAAACTGACTGAGCCGTCCTTTATAATAGGGACTGATGAAACAGCTGGATCTAAGCGGTCAAACGTTTCATTTACACCGGCCATGTTGGAAAACAGCCCTCCAATAACTTTCAACTATGGCCTCTTGAGAACAATTAATTCCTCCTCAGTCATGTAGAGTGTGTGAATATACACATTGTTGGGGGTCAAACAAACCTCACCTTTAAGCTGTAATCGCAGGTCTAAATTGGCTGGGAGGACGTCTGCCAGCGTGTCCCTCTGAACAGGGAGGCCGAACAGCAACTCTACAAATCACTGGCAAATTTGATTTGCAAATTATTTAAATCTAACTGGCCAAAGACCAGCAGGTTTCCAATTCCCACCTTTATGTGCAAGTCTTTTCCGGCAAGCAAGCAAGTGTACCGCTTTTGAAAATCAGTCGCATTATGGTTGTTATGGACTGTAATATTGGACACACATGCTATAGGAACACTACCGTGGTTCCCCGGCGCCATTACAACAGACCACAAAAAAAATAAAACAAGAGTTAACTCGATTACTGTTTATTCAACAAATACAAGTTTACAGCTTGATGCAATAGCTGAAATAGCAAAACATCGGTGTTGGACATTAAAATAATTTGTAGCATCTTCATTCAGGTTGGTTCTTTTAGCGCCTGAGCAGCGGTTTTCTGGCCAGTGGGAACATTTTAATAAGAAAGGTGGTGTTGGGACACCTGAAAGAGACAAATGGAGATTAGACAACTGCGTATGTCTTACTACAAACAGAAGTATGATCCTTTGTAGCCTCAGATAAACATTAGAATCAGGAGCAAGCAGCTCTCATACGAGGTGTCAGAAAAGAAATTTGTACGTCGTCATCATCGGCTGTACTACACGTACACCTTTAAAATAAACTACGTCACCTGTTGTCATAGCAGGATCATGAGGAGTTACTCTCTCCCCCCCCCGAATCAACCTGTAAAACAAGAGGGCAGCCCAGTTTTAAGTCACATAAAGAAAACTAACATGTGTACATATATTTACAGTTTGAGCCTCAGAGGAAAGTTAGAATCAGGAGCCGGAGTTCAGCTCTCATAGTAGGTGTCAGAAAAGTTATTTGATTTGTCGTCACTGGCTGCAAGTTATTCAAACGCAAACACCCAGCGTGGACTCACCAGCTCTCAACCCCAGCTGGATCCTGGTCAACGAGAACTCAGATCTCAGGACCGTGGACCCTTGGTCAGCCAGCTCTGAACTTCCCGGTCTTCCCTTTCTTGCCTGTAACCAGCCCAAACTGTAAGAGGAAGTGGACAGATGGGGGGGGAAAGAGTTAAGGGAAAAGTTTGGCGGTGAAGAGGGCACTACTGTGCTTATGAATAACTGGGAGCCTCAGAATACAATTAGAATCAGGAGCTGGAGTTCAGCTCTCATAGTAGGTGTCAGAAAAGTTAATTTTAGTTTGTCATCACAGGCTGAAAATGGTTTCGGCGTGTTAAAGTATGAACTCGGCAGCTCTCGCACCTGGAGAGGCATTCAGCTTGAATCTCAGCAGTGATGGGGGCTTTGATTCAGGCAGGTCCTGGGGATCCGGTCTGCCGAAACACAGCACTGTCCATCTCCCAGCGAGGGAACTGTAATAACAAATGATCAACATATAATTATTTTAATTGCGGTGAATAGGCTTTGAAATTATTAAATAAGTCTCAGATGAGAGTTAAATTTAGGAGCTGCCATTCAGCTCTCAGGAGAGGTGCAGGAAAAGGGATTAAAATACAAAGTTTGGGCAGGCAGCGTGAATAGAGGCCTAGCAAAGACGCGCGTTGTGGATCAATGAAAGATTAAAGATATTATTTATAATAAAAAAGCTATATAATCCATTACTTTAAAATCACATTTGACTGTGTTAAGAGGTGGAAACACCACGTGGTCTGGTGGCGCTGGGCCTTTGCAGAGCCGCCGCGTGTTGGCGCTCGGACCACCGTGGTTCACTGTAGCGTACAGGGTCACAATGCAACACTCACCTGTTCGACTTCTTTCAGACACTCCGATCTGCCCGGGTCACCGTTGCTGCCACGGGATAAAGTTTGGCGCGAACACTCACAAAGGTAGCGAGGGTCCATCTCTCCTGCCGTACCGTCTGCCACTGGAGAGAAGAGGGAGCTGATGACCCGGAGGAAGTTGTTATACACGACTTCCGTCCAACGACAAAGCCGAAGTCCCGCCTCTTGCTGGGCTAGCTAGCTAGCTACAGGCTACAAAGCTAGCTACGTAGCCAGCTAGCTTCGTTCATCGTACTTTCTGAAAAGCGGAGACGTTCTTATGGGATTTCCCGCTCATGTTATAAGCTTATCGGGCCCCAATTAATGCACTGGATAATAATGTCTCCAACTATTCATTTTCACAAAGATTAAACAACGATGGTTATGTTGACATTGAACAACCGCATCTCCCCTGACTCTCAGACGCGGAAGCTGTGTCAAAGCCTAATGGGAGTTGTAGTTTTTGAATGCTGAAGAACTAATATTAATTTTATGCTGGTTAAAATGGGGAGATATTAGTTTTTACTCAAACCAGTACAGTAAAAGCTATCAAATTTACTTTGAAGGTGAACAGAAAATTCCAGTATCACATTTAGAAACCTATAAAGAGGTTTAACTGCCTCAAGTAGCAGATCACTTATCTGGATAACTTTGAAAATGTGTAACTGCAGTGTCAAGAAGGTAGATCTTATCATCATATTTGAGACAGCAGTGAACAGAGACTAGCCACCAACCAAGCCCTATACCACTTTCGAAGGATTTAAAAACCCAGACATATGTATATAATTGTAACTTTTATCTCTGTACATCATAGTCTAAATGTAGTTTCAAAGCCTTCTCTACCCTACTAGGTATATGCAATTTTGGAAAAAGCCTGGAAAACCTCCATACTATGTAATATTTGTAGAATGTAAACTCCTTGTGTCATTTAACCTCCCAAAATCCCAGAAACATTGCAGGTAACATGACCATGCTGTCTGCAATGGAAGCTCCAGCCCTGAACGCCACAGACTTTGTAGCAGCAGTTTGGGAAAAGGCCCTTCCTTGTTTCAACTTGGTCGGGCCTTATTACCCAACAATATTAAAGCTATTGTGGCTGAATGGAAGCAAATCCCTGCAACCAGTTTCCAAAATGTTGCAGAAAGCCTTCCCAGAAGGGTCATTCATAGACATTTGGGATCACTGAAAAGCAAGAGTCTACAAATAGTTTTCGGACAGTTTCTCAGCAAATGACACCGAAAAGAAGTGCACTTAAAGAGACATGCAAGGTTTAATTTATACATTTATTCTGATCACAGCTGTACAGGAATGCATCGTCACAGCAGAAACACAACCTAAACCCAACCATGGCACAACAGCCGTCACAACACATCCAGAACTCAACCATAAATGTACAGGCTCAATCAGCTCACCTCACTTCAATGTCTATAATTAGCATCATTAGAATTATTATTCACATAGAACCATCTGTCTCTCAAATATATCTTTGTTTTCAAAGAGCATAAAAATACAAGTGGACTCTTCATTGGGATGGACACTGGTGGTTGAGCCACTGTCTGGCCTACATGGGGATCACTGAAAACCGGGGAGCCGAGGAGGAGCAGAGCCAATTTCTTACAGCTTAAAGGGGGGCTTCTATGGGCTCGTACAAGGCTTCTCAATGGTTACAGGAGGACTGCAGACAGGCTTATTGATTTCAGGGATCATATAGGGCTCACAAATCAACCTATAATCTACTTTTGACATCACGCGCACAAACGAGGAGCGAGGGTTTCTAAGCAACCAGAAAAAAAAAACATTAAACATTTTATGGAGTGGAAAACAAGAGAGAAAGAGACAAAAATAATAATTTGAATATATGAAAGAACACTACCAAGGCACAGAGAGATGCAGAGTTAACAAAATGGACACACAGAGGGAGATCAAAAGGGGGGAGACAAGATGGAAGGTGGGCAGATTAGAGGCAGTTTCACCAACCAACACTAGAGGGAGCTCTAACAGCTCAAATACCCAGGTATATTATAAACTCTTATGTATGTATACTGGATGTACTATATAAAGCATTGAAATATAGGATTATCTTTTAAAAACACGGTTCACTGCAGCAGGACAAAGGGTTACACCGCATGAGTGTGCTTGTATATATTATGTGTCTTTTGCATGTAAATGTGTGTGTATGTGTAGATTCATTTCCAAGCAAACCTCCATAGATGGAGTTAAACACCAACAAAGCAGAACACCAGCGAGATTACAACCAATGTAATGTGCATGTGTGTGCATGTGTGTGTGTGTGTGTGTGTCTCAAAACTCATGGACACACATCTATATTGTCGTTCTGATCATTTAGGATAACTACTGTACGAGTGGGAGGACATCGACATAGGCATCGGCGGGGACAACATACGCTCGCAGCGACAACAACGGCAACAGTAACGACAACAGCAGCAACAACAACAACACGAAGAGAGACAACACACAGGTCAGGAAGTCAAGCAAACCACAATCCTCCACTCATACAGAAATAGAGGCTCATCTGGAAAAATACACCGTTTTGACAACGCAGGAGTGAGACAGACTCAGAAAGCGGCCCGTCGTTCCGTGTGCTTTTAAAAATTCTCTCCGGTGTCTCACCTGTATGCATCTTGTCTATCTATCTGCCTGTCCGTTTTATGTGCGTTTTCTTCTTTTTTTTTTGCAAGCAATATGCTTATCGGTCTGTCTCCCTGTCTGACTGAGTCAACGCCCCTGTCCTGGTCAGAGTCTGCGGAGGTAAAAGGATGAGGAAAATGATTGTGCTTCTCGATCCACGCAGCCGGCCCGTCTGAGGCCGGGCGCCCCCGGGGACGGGGGCCCATCTGAGGCCGGGGGCGGCGGCGACTCGCTGGGCTGCAGAGGTCAGAGGTTGTGTGGGAGCGGCCTCCTCGCATCGGGAGGCGCACTAGAGCTACCGCACCAGACGAAGAGGACTCCCCCCTCCTCAGTATACTGTACAAGGCTACATGAGAAGCGCTCACGCAAGAGGGACGTACGCTCAATCACACACGCACACGCACACACACACACACACACACACACACACACACACACACACACACCAGTCATTGTGATCTATTTCAGTCTACAGAGAGTCCATGTGCAGGCAGGCTGTAACCAGAGAGGACAGACTGTTAATGGCAGTGTGACTTCCTGACTCTCTAATGCTCTCTGGCCAATCTGGGAGCTGTCACTGCTAAGGATAGCCAATCGATGGAGTCGGCCGACCCCTCCATCCCCTTCCATGTTCTACAAAGGTGAATTACATGGAGATAAAATGGATGTGTGTGTGTGTGTGTGTGTGTGGTGGAAAAATCATGTTTATATTCAGGTAAATAAAACTGCATGTTTCTTGTATTTTGAGTTTTTTTTTTTACCCCCCTGCGTCTGTGTAGATGTGGAGTAACTGCTTGTTAAATGCTTTTTCCCCCCTGTCAGACAGAAAGCACATCTTAACAAGCAATACAGAACAACATGTTGTGTTTTTTCTTCAGTTTTTTACCTGAAGGTGACTTTCAGATAGAAAAGTAATGCTTAACACTCAGTATTGGAAACAGATTTGCACCAGAACAACGACAAAAGCACTATTCTTCACTCTGAGTCTGTAGAATAATAGGCAGCCTGTTGCACTGTGTATATTTAAAATAATCTCTGCTGACAGGATGGGTTGTAGGCACACACAGCGTCTCTCAGCAAATGATCTTTGGTCGTGCGTTGTGTAAATTAAAGACTTACTTCTGTGTTGGCTGCACTGTAAATGTGTTTACATTGCAATGTCTGCTCTGTTATGCTTAGCTAGTACACATCCCGGGTGACAGGTAGATGGATGAATGTATACAATCTTCCTTGATTTGCAGTATAGTATGCAATGGCGGCTGTACGTAAAGCGTCCCGGTGTTTGTTTGGTGCGACCTTGCAAGTGAACCATCCTGACAGTGTTTGGCTGATGAGAAAGCGTATCCTGTCTAATGGCTTATTTGGCTTGGTGGCCAGAGTGGCTACATGCGCCGTGATGAATGACCGTGGCAGGTTCCACTCTTCAGGAAAACTGCATTCATTTTCTGTCTTTATTGTTCCCCCCCCCCCTCATTCTGCCTGTTCACAGCATTGTTTTCTTGCTTATTTTCATTTTGTGTTATTTTCTCTTTGTCTCTCTGACTGGCTGTCTATCTCTTTTTTTTTTTGTTTGTTTCTGTCAGCCGCGCCTCCCCCTTCTCTGTCAACACTTCACTCTGGACATCCAATTACTTGCAGGTCATAGCATAGTGATTCCATTCAGAGCAGCACCATTCAGCGCGGGCCTCAAACAGCCATTCAAATTACATCCTCGGCTGCCTTCGGAGTTGCCGCTCTGCAAAATGTTGTTTTCAAACATTTCTGGGGCCACCACCTAATCTGATCCCCCAAACATAATTGAATGTCAGTCGTCACATAAAGATGCTTTCCTCTCTTCAATTAGCGTCTCGTTTCCCCGTGTCACGGCAACGAGACAAAGCAGACAGAGAAATATTTACTCCTCCCAGGTAGAGGCCAGAGAGAGTTATTATATTATGCCATTTATATGCAAATAATACAGCACAGGGAACACATTGATAAGATTTCATTACAGCAGATCTGATGTGCACTTCAGTTTATAAACTCCCTTTCATTCCCCTATTATGATGTGGAGATTGGAAAAGGTGCAAGTAGATGAGCTGGGTGGAGAGAGCTGCAGGCAAGTATGGACAAGAGGTGTAAGGTCCTCGGGGGGTGGATAAGGAGAAAGGAGGCATGGAATCCAAGTCAGTCAGTGTGAAGAGGTGCAGCACAGCCTGTGAGGTCGCCCACTAGAAGGACGAGAGATCAGAGAGAGAGAGGGAGAGTGAAGTGCCGGTTCGATATCTGCTTAGAAATGCAGCCTCCAGATGGCAGCGTAATGGAGAAGTGAGACTGCAGGGTGAAAGGGTGGGCGGGTTTCCGTTGACGCGGAGACAGTGGCAGGGTGGGGAACAATTTTTAGCAACAGTATGGTGCTTTTATTCAAGACGCCAAGGCACCTTGTATTCACCACCCAGCGAGATGTTTGTTCAACCATATCTGTAGCCAGAGCTGTGTGGAAGTCATTTAAAGACAGACGAATGTATCTGCAGGAACTGAGAGAATCAAGACCTACAGAATGCAGCCAGTGTTGACCAGAAGTACTGTGAAATATATTCATAGATCTTTTTACCCTTCAAAAATAGTTGATACAGAATATTTCCTCTGTACTCTGTCGTGTCTTGTGTGAAGTGGCTGGTTCTGTGAAGTGTTATGTGCATGTAGAGACGGGAGGGAGTTAGCTGGCTTTCACTCCCTAAATTGATAATTTTTCTGATCATTAATGCAATGATCTTTTGAGATTGTGTTTAGATTTGTGTTTCCACTTTAGTGCACGTGCTATGTGTGTTTGCCGGTGTGTGTGTGTGCTGCTAGTCTCCATTGCCCTCAATATTTCTCACTGGCTGCTAAAATTCATTCTGATATAACAGTATGAAAATGACGGATTCTACATGTACATTATATTTCATGTCTAACATATATAATTAACATGTAAGGCAATGTATGTTTGAGTTGTTAAATATCCCATTCAGACATGTTTTAAGACATATAAAAGCTAATCTTCTTTTAATTTTAGTTTTTCTGCTTTGACTTTTCCAAAAGAAGAGTACAATTCCATCATTACAAATACAAATGTTGAGCTGCTGGACACATTATGTCTCCTAGTTCACTGTAAAAGCCAATTTTTAGTATATGCCCACTTCACACCTGTGTTAATTTGCATATTGGACCACGATTGGCTTCCAGACGAGTTCTGATGTCACGAAAACACACTCCTAAGCACAAGTGTTTATCTGCCATTTCAGCTATAAACACAGAGAAGCGCTACCCCTTCAGCAGGTGGAAATAAAACAGTTTTCTAATGTCAAACTCTGCGCAAACATCATTTTGCACAGTGAAGGTCAAACATTCCAGTGCAGTGACACTAAGAAAAACATAGTTCTGAGTGGAGGGGGACTTTATTATAATATCTGGCATACTATGTTTTGGCTGCTACACTATATGTTTGCTTGCTTCCCTTCTTTCTCTGTTCTGAGATCCCATGTGGGCTGAGCACCTTTGTGTTTATGACAGAAAAATATGTATTCATTCACTCTTATGATGGAAGTAATAGTCATAGTGCATTACGGCAAGTCCTACAGTGGCTGATGTCAGATGCAAGCTCTTATCTTAAGCCTATCCACCACCCAGATTTGTTCAGTACTTAAAACATTCCCTTTGATCTGTTAAGGTTAAAGAACAGCTCTTTTAACTGACATTGGTTTTTATTGTTGTTCAGACATCGTGGCTGCCGTGACAGTGACATTTGCTACAATAAAGCAATGGTAAAATAGGAAAGTTTGCCCCCCAGCAGATCACTTTCTTTCTTGTAAAAAAAATTAAACACTGCTCATTATAATTAATAAATAAATAATCCACAGAAATACATGCACCCAAGTAGCCCATAATATTTGGCTGTTTTGGCTTGTACAGGAGTTACAGTTACACACGTTGTTAGTAGTGCAGCAGCAAGTCAAGACCAATGGCAATCAGATGGCACTTCCTCACACATACATGATGGCTTTAATGCACAAAAGAAGTCCAGAGAAGAAAGTGAAACGTGCACAGTACATTACCAAGAGATCCCATTATAAAGAGGGTTACTGCAGTGTCTCCTTATGTGATGGCCAGTAGCCAGAGTTCTGGCAGCTGTAATCAATACAGTGTAGTTGGTGTGAACCCAACCACCTCACGCTCTCTTGTTCTTCCCTGAAATGAACAAGGTGGACACCGTTCAAAGGCATTGATAAAATACGACACCCTAACCCCCCTTTCCCCCTCCATCTCAATCCTTCCTCTCCTCAGCAACCTCCTTCTCCTCCTCCTCCCTTCTCTCCCTCCTCTATCATGCCTCTGTCCAGTTGCATTAGTGAGGAAATGAGATTTCCCCTAATTAATTAGATCTCTGAGTGATAAAGATGAAGATTACAACCCAATGAAGGTTAGAGGTGTCAATCACAGCTTTTTTTTTTTAGACTGAGCATTCCTCAAGATAAATTGGGCCCCCTGGGCATTGTGGGTAAAAGTGTGTGTTGTTAATCTTATTTTCTTTCTCCCATTGCTTTAATTGAGTCTCACCAACAGAAGTCAATGAAAGCCTGGGACCAGAGAGAACAGCAAGGTAGAGAATAAAATTCACCAGAAGAGCAGTCAAGAGATGCTCTGTTGGAGGAGACGAATGAGGGGAAAATGGAAATGAGAAGGGTGAATGTGAAAAATGTGATCATTAAGACACTAAGAAGATGGAACAACGGAGATGAAAAGGACAAGACAAATTTGATAACAGGGGTAAAAACAAAGAGAACTGGAAGTGCCTCTGGGAGAAATTATTCCATGTTAAAATAATGTGATTACTATTTTAAAATGTCCCTTTTCACATCATGATTGTGACTTTACAAAAAGTCTTGATGCACAGTTTAGTTGTTGCCAGGGCCTGTACAAGTGTAATTATGTAAAATACTTGAGGGATTTGGGCGACTGATTTAGGTCAAAAGTCATTTATCATTCCCTGTCTGTCTGCATAACACTTAATTAATCTGAATAATTCCTCTAAACATTCACAATTTTCTCAAATCTGACTTCTTGCGTTTTGTTTGGAGATACATTCTCATGGTTAGAAAGAAAGACAAAATAATGTATTTTTCTTGAGAGCAAATAAAATGACAGATAAGTCAGCTCTTCCCTCGCGGTTTGCAAGAGCGCAGTGAGTTTCTGCTGTGTACATTCGGTAACCTGCTTGGCATCCCAGAATGCTGTAATGACTTTTCAAACATCCATTATTTATGTGCATGTGGCACAGGGGTAGAGACGCTGCAGCAACGCAATCTGTTCAACGTCTAAAACTTGAGAAGCTGACAGATACCGTATTGCCTTTCATCACGCTGTGATTAAAGAATTAGGTCTGAGACGATGAAATAAACCTTTACGGTGCTGCGTTGAAGAATACGCAGAAATAGTAACATTATCTCCTTAAAGGGGCACTCCACCAATTTAACACCTAATTTCAGTTTATCCATCGTGAGGAGAAGTCTGTCAAAAATGTTGTATAATGTTACAGAAGGTAACTCTAGTGGGTCATCAGGGTTATCTCTTGGGCTTGGAGACTACAAAATGACATGACATGACAGAAAGCCAACATTACAAACTGGAGGTGTGGAGATTGAAAGCTGTGGGGGTTTACCAGGCAGGGAGCAAAAACATAGGTTGAAATATGGGAAATAGTGTTTTGGGAGCTTGACCCATTCTAGGGACTAAATGTCAAAATATCTCAGCTGCTGTTGCTTCAATTTTGACAATTCTTTAAATCTGTCTCTTGTGAATTCCCTTATTGCATGGATGTGTAATTTCTGGACTGCCCCTTTTATGCCTCCTATATGCCACTTCGTTACCTTTTTTATTATTATTTTCCAGGTTTCTTGCTTCTTTCGTTCTGCTAACAAAAAGGCAGGCTCCCAGAGTCTAGAGTGAATAATGCTCATAAAATATTTAATTATGCAAAGTAATATAATAAAAAGAAACCATACAATTGTAAAAAGTGAGTCCATAATAATAACCCTGTGTGTATTCTGCCCCACTAATCATCCATAAATGTTGATAGCCTCCTGGGTTCTAATTTTAGAGATTTTAAAACACATAAGTTATAACTTATGCACATTTTTCTAACGTTGTCCAAAACAATAAATGCTCAAGTGGCAATAGATGCAAAAGTATTAGGGGAGCTCAAATATCGGTTCATTCAAATCATATGCACGCAGAAAAAACACGAGACCTTTTTAAAATTCAGAAGTAATCCTGGAGAGTGGAGCGTTCTGACTTTTCCTGTGTCCTAAGGAGGTATTGAAAGGGCAGCGGAGAGAAGCAGGGAGGAAAGGACAGGAGGGTGAGACCTGAGAACAGAGGGATGAAGGAGAGTGGCAAGCAGAGTGAGGCACGCAGGTGGAGGGCGGAATAATTAGGGTGAGACAACTGCTCGCTGCTAGGAGGAAAGCGTCTATGCTAAGTGGAAGTGAGGGCTTCAGTAATGTCAGGGAGGTCCTGGCGACGCTACGCTGTCATTAGGCTTAGAGAGAGCTTCAACACTCTTACCTCCCTCTCGATGGCTCTTTCTCTGCCTTCTGACTTCTGTCCTCTCTCCCGCTGTCTCATTCTTCACGAGCCTTCTCTCTGCCGTCTCCCCTCACTCCTTCTCTCCCCAGTTCTTTTCCCCTCCTCATTGACCTGAGGATAAAGAGTATTTGTCAACAGCTCCTGCTCTCCAGTGAACCCCCCCCCACAATAGCACTTCAGGCGAGAATTAATTTCACCCTGTCTTCATGAGGAAGTGCAGTGATTGGAAAAGTTTGTTGTTGTGTGCTCGGTACTTTTTTTTTATATTGTTCCCTTTCCCATGCCACTTTCTCTTTGCTGATGAAATTCAGCTTGGTTCATTGCCTCTGCTAACGCGGGCGTAATGCTATCTCTCCTCCTTTAAAACTGAAGTCATAATCATCGGCCCTGGTAACACACCGATCTGTTGCGATCAGATGTTTACATAAACTCATCATGGACATGAATGTCATGGCAATATTGGGCTTTCAATTATGTCTTTGAACTGTTCTTTTTCTGGGGCAGAGTGATGGTACAAGATGCATCTTTAATAGAAGAAAACCCCAAGAATTTGGTGCACAAGTTTTAATTCATTAATTGTTTTCTACAATCAACACTGGGTCAAAATTATACATTCATGGTCAAAAATATACATACAGCCACTTATAATATTAATTCTGTGGTGCTGATAGCTTCTGAAAGATTTGCACAAGTCAGAAATGTCTCTTGGAGCCACATCTAAACAACTGCAGACTCCAAGGTCATCAGTTCAAACATTTGTACGTAAGTACAAGTTATTG
>JAVQJF010043493.1:0-12491 GCA_036023855.1 Gadopsis marmoratus | reverse complement strand
TTTGTAGCTTGTTTTGTTTATTGTTTTGGCTATACTCACCCCGATGTCATTGGCTGGTTGGGAATAAAAACCCATTTGTTATATATCCATCTTGTGTTGTTTGGGGTCGTCATTGGGATTTTAGGATAACCGTTGAGTGTTATGTGCTGGTTCCCCTAGGCCCGCCGTAACACATATCAATAGTTTTTCCTGTGTCATTCCACTTTATTACACATAACTTTATTTACATATGGACTTTGATCTTGAGATTTGTTTTCTGGATTGTTTGAGTTAATACCAACGTCTGGTGAAAATTTCACTTGAATAGGCTCATTGGAAATACATTTACTGGACAAAATATTGATGTGTTCGATACTTATTTCCCCCACTGTACATAGGGAAATAAATATATGCATCATATTTATAGTAAAACATACATACTCAATAATGAAATAGATACAAATGAAAAGCAGAGAAAATGCAATAACTGGAGGTTGCAGTGTAAAAACAGACAGTGTGGTTAAAATGTTTGGAGTTTCAGGCAGTGGAGAAACATCCTGCAGTACAGGCAGAAAGGTGTGTGACCTTTTCACTGTAGTGGAATGTAACTAAGTACAAGTAGTGTCCTTAAGTGTAGTTCTGAAGTACATACTTTCTCATTCTATGCTGCTCGACACATCTACTGCATTACAGTTCGGAGGGAAAGATTTGACCTTTTATGCCACATTTAAATTTCAGTGAGCTTATAGAACATGCTGCACCATTACAGATTCAACTGCCCAGCAGTTTATAAAATAGCTGAATTTAGTTCCATCTCAACCAACTACTACAGTAAACTCTGCAATAATAATCCAGTGATAGAATCACATTATAAGTGCTTTTACTTCCCTTATTTTTTGATACTAGTAGATTTTGCTAATGATATGTACTTTTATGGAAGTGACATTTTCAATGCACAATATTTACTTGTAATGGAGAATTTTTAGTTTATTTTTTATTTTTCTACTTTTGCTTGAGTAAAAGTCTCACCCCAAATTAGCTCTCTGAGAAAATGCATGAAGTCAGTTACATCTATTCTAACCTGTATTTAACACACACACTGTTGATTTCAGCATCTTGATTTCAAAAATAAAACGCCAAAGGTACTGGCTTAGTTGTAGACGACTTGTTCTTTTTAAATTAGTTTTCAAGGAGTCTTCACAGAGTCATTTGATTGAGTTCACCACAGCAACCACATCCAAATTCCAAAGAAAGGCCACTACAAAACATTCCTCTGCCGGTCTGAGAGCTGGTCTTAACCCAAACGCAAACTCATAAATAGGTTCATTATTAAACATGGCCAGTGTCCCAGCCCAGCATGTGACTCTGAATAAACATGTCAGTCCTCTGGATACAGTTTCTGTGTCAGATAATATGTCGTGACACGATCAAACGTTCTCCCAGAGGGTGCAGTCAACCTCCCTTTGTGTCTCAGGGCAGCTTTAAACATTGTTAAATGTTCGTATTAGATTTTACGGCTTGTTGTTAGAATCACTGGCATACTTTAGCTGGGTATGACATCGGTCCGTAACACCTGAACCTGCACAAATAACAGAGCTGCAAAGTGTTACAATCATGTGACAATAACCAAACAGTGCGGGAGGCAGACAGGCAGGCAGGCAGAGACAGACAGGCAGAGACAGACAGACAGGCAGAGACAGACAGACAGGCAGAGACAGACAGGCAGGCAGGCAGGCAGAGACAGACAGGCAGGCAGAGACAAACAGACAGACAGGCAGGCAGGCAGAGACAGACAGGCAGAGACAGGCAGGCAGGCAGACAGAGACAGACAGGCAGGCAGGCAGGCGGAGACAGACAGACAGACAGACAGGCAGGCAGACAGAGACAGACAGAGACAGACAGGCAGACAGACACAGGCAGGCAGGCAGACAAAGGCAGGCAGACAGAGACAGGCAGACAGGCAGAGACAGGCAGACAGGCAGACAGGCAGAGACAGACAGACAAGCAGAGACAGACAGACAGGCAGGCAGACAGAGACAGGCAGACAGAGACAGACAGACAGAGACAGACAGACAGGCAGAGACAGACAGGCAGGCAGGTGGTAGTGTATCCATTCCAACAGGTGGACTGCTCTGGTTGTTCCTATTAAAAGAAACAAAGGAACTAACTACATTTACTCAAGTACTGCACTTATACTGTACTACTGAATATAATGTTGAGGTACTTATACTTTACTTGAGTACTTTCTACTTCTGCTCCACTGCATTTATCTGACAGCTATAGTTATAGTTGATACTTTTCAGATTAAGATTTAGCATAAAAACATATTGTAATGATGATGACTGTTTCTTCTTCCCTGCATGAATCATGTCACAAGCCCTCACATTTACCACGTGACCCTGTGAAGGGGACCCAGCCCTGCAGGTAGGAACCCCTTCCATACCATCATTAAATTAAAAGTTAATTAAGATGCAGGACCTTTACTTGTAACAGGGTATTTTATATTATGTTGTTTGACTTTATATAATGTAGGTAATCTGACAACTAATGCTGCTAATGCATTGATACATCTGTTGATCTAACAATGTAATATATCACTCACAGAGCATGTTTTTCTGCAGAATGAGAACTTTTATTTTACTTTTTTTTACTTTTAGGTAGTTTAGTTGTCTGAGTACTTCTTCCACTATTTTAAACTGTAAAGTTGAGTGTAGTGTAAATGTGATTTGTTACCAGTAGTGAACCTAGAACCTAGAGCCATCTGTTACACAATGAAGCGAAGTTGACATTCTGACAGTCTGACGCTCTGAGAGTGGCACTAGAGGACAGCTCGTGAAGCGTTCAGAATGGAGAGGATATATGTGGCAACCTGCATCTGATGGTGGCGCTGGAGGAAAAGTCAGCATTAGGAGTCATCCTCTGGGGATTATGATGGTCTACAGCAAACGTTAAATGCACCCAGGTCAGCCTACATCCCTAGAAAAACCACCAGTCTGGAGCACTGGACTATATGTGAATAAGGCGCAATGGTACAATTCAGTGGAACCCCAAATGTTAAACAGATTTTTATTTTATAGCCTTGACAGATACAGTTAACCTCAGTCATAAATCGTCTACACAATGTAAATGTGTTGTTTGGTTTCAAAGTTCACCTCGTTGACCATTTCAGAAGAGGTATTCTCATAATCAAATACTACGACATCTTTCTGTTCTGTCCAATTTCATCACTTTGCTGTACATGAGTTCTGAGTAATAAAGTTCTTCAACAGTTAACCTGTACTATGCTGGGTGATCATGTGCAAATAACTGTTAAATGAGTACGTTGGAAGCAGTTGCAGGACGTTGACACATCAATTAGAGCCCTCTTCTTTGTGCAATGTCACAGGTTCAATCATTATTATCTCCATCACTGAGGCATGTAAAGTGCACACACACATAGACGATGTATCAAAACTAGATAGCTCTTTTCGTGGCGTTTGTTATCAAAGACGCAGTGGAACAGCTCGTTCTGTTCTTGGGTTGAAAAGGCAACGCAGTCCTCACACACACAGAAGCTAGAAACGGCTTGGAAACGTGCACTCGTGCTTTACAGATATAGTTTGCTGTTCCTACAAGGAATCAGTGGCAACATACGCTTGCAAGGGAAGGAAGAAAAACAACTCTTCCGGGAATTAGTCTTTGATAAGCATTATAATAAAGATGATATAGGCCTTTGCCTACTATGCAAATAGTGACATTCAAAGTCTATGGGAGTGTATCACCACTCCCTTAACATGCAGCAGCTTTAGCACTGCACCAGAAAACTGCGATAGAAAGGTTTTATGCAGTTCATATTCAAGTTATACCTAAATATGATAAACATCATGCACACATACACACTGTATTCCACTCTTTTCTCCACAGTTTGACACCTGCAGCTAAGGGTTAGGTTTCTGGCTTGAAGCTCCAGTGCAGGGAACGATGTTAGAAGATGGCTCAGTATCAGAAAATCAGATGGTTTGGAATGTTTTGGGAGGAGAAATCATCTTGCACCATGATGCAGATGGAAGACACTGGCCTCTAGTTTCATGAGAGAACACAGGTGGACACAGCAGCAGTATGTGTTCATTCTGGCGTTCTGCCTCAGAGTGCTGATCCTGATGTGGATGATGAATATTCCACCTACTCAGTTCATATTTGACTACTACACCAACCATGACAGACAGATCTGTCCCGGATAGACTCTGGACAGTGTAAAGAAAACAATCCCAACTCAAGGTGAACTAAGGGTGCGTTTTATGTGTGCGTTTATTGTTAGGAGACAACCTATAAAGACCACTGTTTGTATCCCCTGTAAAACCAAAAGTCAACCCTGACTTACACAAGTTAAGTTACACAACTAACATAGTTATTTTAACCAAATCATGATCTTTTCCTAAACCTAACCAAACTGCGACCGTTTCACAACATTAGCCACATCTGTCCCTGCTATCTGTAATGAAAGTATAAAGAAAGCAGGAGAATGCATTGTGCAACATACCTGAAGCCATATTCAGCAAGAAGTTTATCTTACCATGACAAGTCGCCTAAAGAGGCCATTAAATGGACTTACTAAGAGTTTCTTGTGATTTAGGACCTGGTTGTAGTGATAACATACTTTTAACTGACTCTGAATCAGTCTAAAGCAGCTTTCAGACAGTGAGCATCACCTGCTGCCTGTTGATGTCAGTGTTCTGTATTCTGAATGGGTGGCAACAAGGCACGACCACGACAGCCTCCATGTTCCCGCCATCCACTACCTCTAGTCCCATCATGTGACAGAGCGGGTCATAGCTTCAAATAGAGCAAATGGTTCGCAAGCATTGTTTACAGGCCCAGCCGGAAAATCACACATCGAAGCTGGTGTTGCTCCAGGACCATTTATATTCATTCAAATGTCCATTGCTGGTGCAGAGGTATGTCATTCAGGGCACTGAAACCAGTAAACTTACTAGGTGTGGTTTCTGTGGTTGCCATTGTTACACTGTGAGCCGTGGAGGCAATTTGAAGACTGGAGGCAAAAATTCAGACAGCAGTCCCAAATACCTATTTTCACTAAAGTGTCAGCTCTTCCTGTCGTTTACTTTTATGCTTTTATCCAATGTAACTTCCAATAAACGCATTTCGACCACGTAGATACAACCCAAAAACTGCAAGAAGCTGCTGCATTCTGGATGAGCTGCAGAGGTCGTGCAGCCGCCCAGCCATAAGCCAGTTGCAGTAGTCTCGGCGTGAGCCCGGACGAGAACCTGCTCCGCATCCTGGGTGAGGAACACAAGTGTCCTCCTGAAGTTGTGGAGTATGAATCTGCAGGAGCGTGTTGCTGCAGTGATGTTGGCAGCGAAGGACAGCTGGTCGTCCAGTGTCCCACTGGGGCTGGGGACACCGCAGGGTGCTCAGTGGTAATGGAGAGGTCGTGGGCGGGAGACGCCTTCCCTGGAAGGCCTTGTCGAGGTGGAGCTCCAGGCAGTGAAAAGACACTAAGAGATGTCAGCCAGACATGCAGAGATTTAGAGTAGAAGCTCCAGCCACCAAGCTCAGTTCACACTAGAAACAAAGGCAGCAGTGGCGACCACTCACTGTCTGAAACTACCTTTAGACCACAAACCTGGAGCCAATCAGAAGCTACTTTAATCCTTACAGACCCTGAAAGCTATAATAAAACTATTTCCTGTTTCCGCTTCCTGCTCTGAATGATGGATCCCTACATGAACACGACGTGTTCTGGTCACTTCAAACGGCAGACTTTCTGCATGTTTTTGCCTGTGCCATTCACACTGGTTGGAAATGGGCGGGGCTCATTAAGGAAATAGATGATGTCATGTACATCTGAGCACCAATCAGGGTTTAGTAGCATTTTAAACTAAAAGGTGATGTCAGCTGGTGAGTTGTTTGTTTACATAGCTGAGCTTACAAAATAATTACTAACTGAATTCTATTTAGTCATGAATATTTAATGTTACCGTGAAATACATTAAACCACATTTTTGGGGACTTCAGGGGAGTTCCTCACAAAGGGGTCCAGCGAAAACAAGCTGGGACATCCAACAGGCTCTTGGGACACAATGTAACACCATTCAGCAACTCACTGGCCAATCTGGTAGATACAAGCACACATTCTTGGTAGGTTACTTGGTGTAATTCTACTGTGTGGTATTTTAGAAGTCCTATGACCAGTCAGCCCTTCATATCCCAGACAACACAGGAAGTATTTCAGAATGTTATGTAACCTTAAACCTAGTTAGTTTAAATCCAAATATACTGGCAGTAAATGCATTTCCTGTTTGCATATATGTATGTGGCATAATGGTGTCAGAGTAGACAAACATTAACCTCATTCTCTTCTCCAAATTCCACAAATGAATCTGATCTACCTGTAAACTACACAAGCTTGAACCTGACCGAGTCAACAGGAAGTGCAGCAGACCCATCTGTTAAATGGCTCCTCTCTCCGTGTCCTAAACTTCCTTCCTTTGTCTTCTGAGGTCCGAGGAGCTGCATCATCACCTCTCTGCTGCTTCTTCTGACAGCATAATGAAGTCTCTGCCTTCTCTATCCTTTCTGCCGGTAATCTGTCACCTTCGTCTCAGTCTAGTAACCCACCCCGAGCACCTTCTTCATGTGCTCGTACACCACGTAGGAGATGCTGACAGCTGGGACGACTTTGAGGAAGTTGGGGGTGATCCCGCGATACAGGCCCGGTACACCTTCACGAGATATGATGTATTTGAACTGGCCCACCATGGTGAGCTTGGGTTTACCCTCAGAGATGGCTGAAAGAAGAGGAAGGATGAAGGTTACAGAGGCTCTTAGAACAAGCAGATCTATTGCTGGATCGTTGTTCATGCTCAGTGTCTACAGCATAGCTCACCTTGTGCCTGCATGCGTGTCCGGATGAGCGCGAGGGGGTAGGAGGCCAGCTGACCGCAGGTGCTGGAGACGGTGCCGCAGCCCAGCAGGACCAAAACTCCTGGGTCTGCTGAGTCTACACAGTATCTCTGGAGCCAGGCATTCTTCAGCGTCTGAAAGCATGAGCAGTTTATAAAATAAAGGAGAAGAGTGGAGGAAAGAAGGAAGGGGGGGGCAGAGAGTCAGTAAACACAATTCATGTAATTAAAAATAAAATGGTATACAGATGCAAATGAGTGTGTGTACGTAAATAACTATTTATATTGTTTTTTGTTATTCTGTTCATAATATCTGTTTACATTTAAATATATGTATAAATGTTCTATATGTGTGCTTCACGAAGGGACTACAACCATCTCAGAGTAAAATGACAAATAAATGACCTTGATTGATTCGTTGACATATAGAGCCGGATTTTCAAAATAAACCCGCCCAATTAATTCTTCTTTCTACCTTTCATACAGAAGAATATATTTATATATCTGAAATATCCCAAAAGGACAATATTTAAAGTCATAATAAAAACTATAAACAACTACCCTCGTGGATGATTTCATGTTGTAATAGAACTTATAAGAATATGTAAATACTACCTAATCACACGGCCTACATCATTTTATCTGAAAACGCATTTTATCAGCCAGATTAAGTTCGTTATAACTATGCCCTGATATCAATCCAATTCTGAATATGTGGTTAGCTTCTGTAAATCAATGTTTTTGATTTCTGTATATCTAAATGTTTTCTATACATTTATACATGTTTTCTATTCTGTACGTTTTCTAGCCTGTGCCGACAGCAGTCTTTATCTCTGGCGTTAACGTACTTTGCCGACTTAACAGTTCTTAGTTATTATTATGCCTTTAATATTGTCCATTTGGGATATTTAAGGTATATAAATATTTTCTTCCAATACCCATTTTAGACTGGCGGCCATGCAAAGCGGTAAGTGTTATAAAAGATACTTCCGATAATAAAAGAAGAGGACAGCAACCCCTGGTGCTTCTAGTGGTAAATCCTGCACTAAGGAGAACGGACCCTGGTCTTCATTGTCGGCTACTCAAAGTTAAACGTTTTTAATAGTTTGTAGCACATTGATAAGATTTATGTGGTTCAGGGAGAATGTTCAAAAGGGGGTTCGCTGTCACAATCCTCTGAATACTGTGCAGTTTATAAAGACAACACTGATGGACCGCCTAGCAAAGGCAAGCATCTTCTATGGACGCATTGCTTTGGTCGATTGGCACTGATTAGTTATAAAAACTCTGAATTTACTGGCTATGTGAAACAGGAGGAAAGGCTCATTACCACACAAGAAAATGGACCAAATAACTCTTTGACAGGTTTTAACGCTTGCGAAAAAGGGACGTTTGAAAATGTAACAGTGTAAAAACTGGCGTAAAAAGCATCAGGACGCCGTATTTTATGTGCCGACTGACGACATGTGATCCCTCTGGCTTGCCATAATTCTCATGTCAAAACTCTGCGACAGAAAATGGGGTGAACAGGCGAATGTGTCATAATGGTTAAACTAAGCAAATGTTGTCATGCTATGAGCAATCGCGCTGATTGGACAGCTGTTCTGAGCCCAGTTTTCTGTCGGAACAGCTGTCCAAGAAGGCGTTCAAGCAGCCAGCGAGTGAGTGTTCATATTTGACTGAGTGAGTGAAAAAGTCTAATATCCACGCTGGCTCCTTTCATGGAGCCATTTATAATGTAAGACATTTTGTCCTGGGATTCACACCAAGCATCAGGTACACTCAACATTTCTGGAGGAATTTGTTAGCTTGCTATCTAAATTGTTAGCTAAACTGAGACTAGGCATTAAGTGATGGGGATATGTACGATATAAAAAAGGGTCAGTGTCAGTGTCCCTTCCTGACCAACACACACAGTTTATTTTGACTCGACCCCACATTCACCTTCCTGCTGCCACAAACACTCACTACAGCACCAAATGTGGATTCATCTGAAAATAGGCCCCAACAAATGCACTATTTACTGCTAAGAACTGTCCATGTTCCTGCTTGGCAGTCGCTGCTGCTATTATTGTTACTGTTCTTGTTATTAGTATTACTATTATTGTATTGCTGCTACTAATATTTTATCAATGTTAACATCAGTACCATTGCCGCTGCTGTTGCTTTACATCTGTATGTGGAACTGTACTGTGCTGCTGTGTGTTCTCTCTCTTCCTGCTCTCTCTCTCTCTCTCTCTCTCTCTCTCTCTCTCTCTCTCTCAACCCAACCGGTCGAGGCAGATGACTCCCAGAGCCTTGTCCTGCTTCTGGTTCTGGTTCTTGCCACCGTCTCCTGGCGCTGCTCATGGTGGAATTGTTGGGTCTCTGTACATAAAGAGTCGGTCTGGACCTGCTCTGTATGAACAAGTGCTGTGAGATAACTTTGTTATTATATGGAGCTATAGAAATAAAACTGAATTGAATTTAGAGCTACAGTGGCCAGAGTCTTTTTTTCAAATGAAACTATATGTCTCAGTGGGGCTGAGAGCCGCAGACAGGGTTGAGAAGTTGGAAAGTATTGACAGTCAGAGAAACACATTGCTGGTTTGGGTCTTTTCATGGGATTCATTGACAATAAAAAAACACAGAACAAAGAGTTTCTACTTGGGAGGTCGATATTTCTTACTCAATTTAATTATTTAAAAATAATACTTTTAAAAAGTAATATTTTTACGGAATTCAATTCACTCACATCACTACACGAATTAAATGCAAACAAACACACACCTCATACACAGCCAGGTCAATGCCAGCATAAGGGATGATGCCCAGTGTATTTGGCAGGTAGCCCCTGTAGAAAGCCCGGACTCCCTCCGCCTTCAGGATCTGTCTGGCACAATCAGCCATACCTGAGTATTGCCCTGTCTTCCTTAATGTAAGACGAGTCTTCAGCACCTACCCAAAGGAGTGGGACAGCAGGAGGTTGAAGAATGCAATGAAAACATAGTTAAAAGAGTGACGGCTGAGATTGTTCTTCTCTTGGACATGACCAGCAAACCTCTGATGCCTGAATCAACTGAACTGAAAACAGCAGGTTCTACTCTGAGCTCCCTCTAGATGTCCAGGTCCTCACCCTGTCCCTAAAGACTCTGCAAAACAGACTCATTGTGGCCCCTTGGATCTGCAACCTCATTCTTTTAATCGCGACCCAGAGCTGATGAGCATAAAATTAACTGGTAAATGAAGGACTTCGCCTTCTGCTATCACCTTTCTATTGGTTCTTATGACGGGTGCAGAAGAGTGAGATGAAATGTATTCTCAGACTTCTCTGCAGCATGACTAAGCTTTTACACCGTGCAGATGCACTTTGTATGCTCTCTCATCATGCTGCTACTTGCTTCAGTTCAAAGAACACTATTCCTGTTTCCTGTAGAACAGAGCTCAGCGCAGGATGGGGTAAACCTCCATTGGTGCAGTGAAGAGATCACTGTATAAATCAAATGGCCGAATCAGAAAGCTCTGCTATTTACAAACCCTGTACAATAAGTGCTAAAATTAAAGCAGCTCAGGACAGCCTTACGCTTCTCAGAAAGCAATTTTGGCAGTGATTTTGTAGAGGAGCTGCATTTAGCTTCTGGAAACAGTAGCAAGACAATTTGCAAATCAACCTTTTAAGTCCTATCTTACTATGAACCTTGCAACTGCAGAAATGTCCAACTGACCTCCATGGGGTAGATGATGGTCTGGGCGGTAGCTCCTGCCAGAGAGCCAGCAATGAACCTCTCTTGTACCCTTAAATTGCCCCCCTCTTTATTGCCTCGGATCAGCCACTTGATCTAGAGGAAGAGGAGGAAGAGGAGAAAGAGGAAGGAATAAGGCACGGAAGAGCGGTAGTCATATGATGCGACATCAGAGAAAGGAGGCTTGCTAAGGCTAAGAATTTGATTCTCCTGGGATGTATGAAAACAGGGAAACCATTAATTTGGGCCCTAAATGAACAATTACTTCTATTTGATGCTCAAAGATGGCTTAAGAAAACACTTAGCAGGCTAGGAGATGTTTGCCATTTACTGACTGGACTGAACTTACCTCTTCATAGGCCATAAACTTAATGGCAGATTCAGGGGCAATCTTGAGGACATTGATGCCATTTCCCCTCCAGAGTGAGAGGACACCTCCCTCCTGGACCATACCCCTCAGCCCGGACCACAGATTAATCCGCCGAGGCGTACAGCCGTGTACCTGCACGCACAAAAACTGCCACGTCAGCCACCTTATCACAACCTGTGCAGGACAGTTTGACATGTAAGGTGACACGATGGTGTGCATCAGGGCTGCCTGACGAAGACCTTGTGGGTGGAAATGTTGAATCAGTTAAAGTGTTGGGACCGTGTAAATTTCAGTGTGCAGGTAAACTCTCTTTTCATCTGTTCTAAGGCAGCCATTACAGATTCATGTTTTCTTCTGATATGGACCGCATGCTAAATAGAACTAAATAGAAAATAGAGTATGTGCAGAGTGGTATCAACTCACCTCAGCAGATTGTGGAGATGTTTAGTCACTTACAAAACACAAAATAAGTACGTATTCACATTGTACTGATATGCAGCCTTGGGTCTTATGTCAATGTCACGCAAGTGGCAGTGAAGTGATCCACCTGCAGGAAGACCTTCAGGCGGTCCAAAGGAGCAGTTCCTGTCCGGGACACGGCCCCTGCCATCGCTCCAGCAACCAGCTGCCTCCACACCAGACCTGACCGCCGCTCCTTCTCTGAGAACTCATCTGGCACTGTCAGGTGTTCCCCAATGTCAAACATCTATAACAACATTAAAGGGAAATTCACGGGCCACTCTGGATTTATCGTCAGGGTTTTCTTAAAGGGAAACTAAATCCTTTTTGTTTAACCAGAAACACAAAGTCTCGCTCTGAAATGTTGCGAGAGGTGGAGTTGTTGGAGGAAGAGGACAGGATCTGCCTCTGTAACAAACGGTCTGTCTCCGTAGGGATTCATCCCATAATGTCAGACACTTATAATGACTGTCTGAGGCTGTCCGAGGTCAAAACAAGCACTTTTCATGGTCAGTTGCCCCAAAGGATTACGCTGCAGCCTGAATGCGGATGCTGACTGGACCCATCCCAAAATGTTTAGTATGTATTAGTCATTTACAGCCCATAATATGGGAAAATAGGGCCCAGGTTTAAAAATACCGGAGTTACCCTTTAAGCCTCTTTATTGTGAAAATAATTCACATTTTAATGCAGTTTCATTTGTATAGCGCCAAATCATCAATTTCATATTGACTCTTTACAGGGCCACTTAACGCTGCATCTAACCTTTTTTTTGCTATTCTTTTTTTAAATACACTTGCATTGCTGTAAATTTTAAAATGACAATGTTAAAAAAAAAACTTTAAAAAATGTTTTGTATTAGATGGTGAAGGATTTGATCTGCCAAAGCAGAGAGATGTAGAATCGTCTGTAGGGCTCATTCTATATGTTGCAGTTCTATGCTGACGCACAGACTCATCAGCTGTTAAACCTAAAGATCCTCTTTAACGAAATGTTGAATGCATAAGTCGTGAGATTTTTAGAGTCAAAAGTCGCGCATCAACGAAATGTTGAATG